>CAUYRT010044415.1:0-29717 GCA_963574885.1 Lepilemur ruficaudatus | reverse complement strand
GGCCATCTGAAAATATATAGAAAAAATTAGCCAGGCATGGTGGCGCAAGTCTGTAGTCCCAGCTACTCAGGAGGCTGAGGCAGAAAGATTGCTTGAGCCCAGGAGTCTGAGATTGCTGTGAGCTAGGCTGATGCCACAGCAAACACTATAGCCAGGGCAACAGAGTGAGACTCTGTATAAAAAAAAAAAAAAAAAAAGTGGGTTAGGTTAATGTGAGATGTTTTCACTCAGAGTTCATTGTCTGTAACTACTGTTCTAGTTAAGCACCTTACATCTTCTAATTGCCTTTTCATTGGTTGAGATATCAGGCAATCGGGGCTCCCATCTGTTTTTCTCTATGTCATTTATGTTCATTGATTTTTGAAGTAAGATCTTGTGCTAGGTTGAAAAGTTTCTAATGTGAAGAATCTTGTTTTGCAGTGATTGAGAGTGACATTCATATGTTCATGCAACAGACATTATTAGGCATCCATAGACCATATCATTGAAAATGAAACATTTCAGAAAATTACAATCTCACACTATGGCATAGCTTACATAAATACGGTAATTTATGATTTGGGGTTATTTTCCTTGACAAATTATAACATCGACAACCATGTATACCAACTATTTCTATTAAAAAGTAGGTGAAATTGTCTGATTTTATATTAGTTGTGGAGGTTTCAGTTAAGTTCAGTTTTGCTAAAGATAAACATTGACTAAGGCTCCTAATTAGCAACATACAGTGTTTAGTGTTGGGGTATCTGTGAGGGGGTACTCTCCTGTTGTCAGAAGCTGTGTTTTGTCTCCCTGACTATAGTACTAGCTGCCCTCAGATGAAGCTACTCACCTCTAAGCCTTTTAAATTGAAGTGATTGAATTAAATGGCATTTTAGGCAATTGTTCCCAAATCCTAGGCCAAAACTAAATTTTCAGCTATCCACAAGGAAAAAAAATGCTAATAGATTGTCAACTCAAATTTAATTTTTATTATAAGATTATCCAACTTTTGTGGTATTGAAGTATCCTTTTATGAGATGCTGATAGTGGTATTAGCTGCTTTAAATATCTTTACTTGGCAGAATAAAAAGTTGGCAGCCCTATGCCCCGACTTTTTTTTTTTTTAACTGCTCAATGAATCTCAAAGTCTGGGAACCTCTGCTTGTTGCAGGCCTCCTAAATGAAAAAATAAATTAATTAATTAAAAAAATAAAAGTCTGGGAACCACTAGATCCTATCTAGAGTTCTGAGACTTAATGATTTTATTATGGTATTAGCACAGTTTTATTTATTTTGATACTTATACATGTAGAATGTTTCGTAAATGATTAATATTAGCACAGTGTGTTAAGGCTTCATGGAAAGTTAATTGTAAAAAAAAACAGGTTTTCCTTCCATTCAATTTACTATCACAGATCCAAGCCAAGGGTAATATCAATCCATCTTAATCCCTTCCCAATCTATATCTTTAAATGATTAAATAAAATATACAATGTGGAGATTGGCAAGGGATGATTAGCTGAGCATCTTCCTTTCCTTAGAAAATTCCCTATTTTTTATGGACCTAAATAAAGAATTGTTTCATAAACAAAGGAATTACATATATTAGCTGAAGTTGCCAGCAGTCATCCTAAAGGAAATTTTGTAATCAGTAAATCAGTGAAAAAATATAATTAAGGTTATAAATTGGAGATGTTGGTAGTGTTATGTCTCTGAACAACAAAAAAGGCAGTTTGCCTTCAGGCATGGAACACAAGAATGCCAAGCTTGGAGTATTGTCAGCTAGGTGTGTTGTAAACTAGATGTTCTTCACTTACCTTTTATCTCTAAGGATAGTGTATTTCTGGTTCTTCCAGCCTATCCCTTAGAGATAACCAGAAGTCAATTTCTGTCAAGACTTCTTGCTTTAAGTGTGAGATTGTTTCATTTGTAAGTATACAGTTGTATAAATTCCCAGCTTTGTTTTTCATTGAAAATGATTTTGAGCATTGCCCACCTGCCTCCATGCTCATTACTGGGAAATCAGGGGATAAATTTTTCTGCTGGTAACTCTGCCTTCCAACATTTTCATAGGCAGTGGTTCATACAACTCAGCATACAAGACATGAGAGATGATGTCTTTTATGGCTCTGTCATCCATTAAACTTAGCAAAATCTGTTAAATTTATTTCCATATCTCCCCAACTATGAAAGGTAGACTTCCACTTATATAATCCATCTCTGCATAGTAATCTTTCTTTATGCTAAACTTTGTTAACACAGTCTCCTCCTCATTCTAGACAAGAAGACTGTGTATTCACCTTAATACCATGATTTTAAAGTTGTAAACGTTCTCAGCCTTCATCTTTCCAACACAGTCTACCCTGTAGCCCTCACATGGACCTTTTCCACGTCATCACCTTTGCATCCCTTCCAACCAAGAGCATTTGATCATTACTTAAAGCAACCTCACTCCTTTGTCTTTTAAAACTTTTCCTCTTAGAATGCACAGGGAAGCCGAATCTAGCACAGAAGCTGCAGTGATTGGCTTTCTATTGCTGGTTCCTGCTTCCAGCCTGACCCTGAACGCCACCTAGTGTACAGTCTCTGATAATGAAAATATTAAATCATAAATTACACTTCAGAATTTAACAATGTCATCCACTACAGACACTTGATATATGTCCCTGATCCCTTTTTTTTTTTTTACATATAAATTAAAAACCTGTATTTCAAGTCATCGTGGCGGGGTATTGAGAAAAGTTTTCAGTTAGCCATAATCTCACCTCAGGTAAACCTCATTGGCTGTGACGCTTCCACTGCACAAATCTTGTTCCTGATCTTGAAGTACCTTTGTACCCCAGAAAGTTGGGTCACTTGCAGCAGTTTAGTTTTACATTGCTGTGACTCCCTTATGTTTTTGGCATCTGGTTTAGAAAACCATTGATAGTGTTCCAGGACTCACTTTTTTTAACCCCTGAGAAAGAAAATATTTTTTCAAGTTTGGTCATTACAATATTCTCAGTACTCAGAACAGTTACAAGTACATAGCAAATGTTCAATAAATACTTGTTTTTAATTAAATAAGATTTGAATGCAATTTTTAAAGGGAATTGCTCCCAAATCAGTATTTTTGTCTTATTCCACCCCCAAACTCTAATTATCTTTTTTTCAAATTTGTTTCTCTACATCCAGTATTCTAAATTTTTGTTTTTTCTTTTTGTTTTTTTAGGCCAGTCAAATTTAGCAGTGGGGGATTGAATACCAAATTTAGTGACACTAATGTTAATAAGTTCTGATAACCCACTACCATTGGACCAGCCTAAGTATTCTAAATTTTTAACATGCCTGTTGGGAAATCTTCTGAATGGCTCTCTCATCTTGACAAGATTGGCTATAATTTAGTCTACCTAATTAACATTTCTGTGGCTAAAATTTGTGGTAGAAAAACCGGCCAGGCATGGTGGCTTATACCTGTAATCCCAGCACTTTGGAAGGCCGAGGCAGGAGGATAGCTTTTAGAGACATAGCGGGGAAACATACCACGACTATCCTTATCAAAAAAAAAAAAAAAAAAAAAAAGCTGGATGTGGTGATGTGTGCCTCTAGCCCCAGCTACTTGGGAGTCTAAGGCAGGAGAATCACTTGAGCTCAGGAGTTCAGGGCTGTATAGTGAGCTATGATGGCCCCACTGCACTCCAGCCTGGGCAATCCAGTGAGATGCTATCTCCAAAAAAAAAAAAAAGAAGAAGAAGAAAAGAAAAAATTAAAAAGAGAAAAACCAACAAAAACTACTATCCAGAAGCAATTTATTTTATTTTATTTATTTATTTTTGTTTTGTGAGACAGAGTCTCACTGTGTTCCCCGGGCTAGAGTGCCATGACGTCAGCGTAGCTCACAGCAACCTCAAACTCCTGGACTCAAACAATCCTTCTGCCTCAGCCTCCTGAGTAGCTGGGAGTACAGGCATGCGCCACCATGCCCAGCTAATTTTTTCTATATATTTTTAGTTGGCCAATTAATTTCTTTCTGTTTTTGTTAGCGACAGGGTCTCGCTCTTGCTCAGGCTGGTCTCAAACTCCTGAGCTCAAAGGATCCGCCCTCCTCGGCTTCCCAGAGTGCTAGGGTTACAGGCATGAGCCACTGCGCCTGGCCCAGAAGCGGTTTATTTTAAGCCAGTATGTACGTGGTGCATCACAATTGTAGAAAAGTATGATAATTGGGTTATTTCAAATCTGTGGACAATGCTCTGGGAGAAAGCTGCCATGAAAGACCAAATGTCTGGTGTTTGTCAGCCTGAAAGGCCTGCTAATTGCATTTATTACCTCCTTGGGGACACTGTGGACTGGTGCAACAATCGTGGGCTTTTAAATCAGACTTGAGTTCAAATTCCTGCTCTGCCCCTAACTAGCTGAGGTCTTGAAGAAATTATTCAATGTGATGTTTAATTTTATGTGTCAATTTGACTGGGCCACAAGGTGCCCAGATATTTGGTCAAACACTCTTCTGGGTGTTTTCTGTGAATGTTTTTGAATGAGATTAACATTTACATCGGTAAAGCAGATTCCTGTCTCTAAAGTGGATGGGCCTCATCCAATCTCTGAAGGCTTCAGTAGAACGAAAATGCTGTCCCTCCTCCAGCAAGAGAGAATTCTTCTTGCCTGTCTGCCTTTGAACTGAAACATTAATTCTTCCTGGATCTCCAGCTTGCTGATGCAACCTACAGATCTCGTCAGCCTCCGTAGTATCTCTCTCTCTCTCTCTCTCTCCACCTCGACTCCCTTTTCCCCCATGTCCATCTCCATCCTATTTCTTTTTTAAAACATATAAAAGGGAGATTGTACCTACCCTGCAAGGGTTAGAGATAATGAATTGAAACATCATATCTCACACGTAGTACAAACTAGCCCGGCCTCCTTACCCTACTATCATGTCACTTGCTGAAAGTAGTACGGAGATTGAGTCATTTCATACATAAATAATAGAAATGATGGAATACATTGGCAAACTTATATTTTTAACATTCCCAAGACAATTTTCTTGCATGAAAATTGTCCCCTATATTTATGCATGAGAGAAAAAAATCAATTTTTAAAATTAGAGGGTTGTTCTACAGTACTTTCTACAAATAATTATTGTTGACCTAATGAAAGAAACTGAGGCAAAATTAATATAAGTTGAGAGTTTGAGCCAAATTTAAGGACTGCAACCTGGGACACACAGATTCAAGTTGCCATGAATATATGGTCTGATTAGCAGCGGTTACAAGTGGGTTTTTAAAGAAAAAAAGTCCCAGTACTGTGGCTCATGCCTGTAATCCCAGGGCAGGAAACATAGCAAGACCCACCAAAAAAAATAAATAAATAAAGGAAAAAAGAAGGGACAGTTCTTAACATTGGTTCATTAAAATAACATAAGGTATTGATTGGCTGTACATTGTTATTTGTGTAAAATTCCCTGAACATGAAGATAATGGGTGAAGGCCACATTGTGCAACTTGGGATAACATTTTAGGTAATTTATCAGCTAGTTTGGAAACTACAGTGAAGGAAAGAAACAACAAAATGCCTTTAAACATTTGTCCCTGGGCATGGGTGGGTAGGAGTGTGTGACTAAAGTCTCAAGTCTCTCTGGCCCTGATCAATTTTGCATGCTTCTCATAGCTCAGACAGCTCTGAGCTACTTTTCTTTCTCATTGAGCACTTACTGTTTCCCAGGCTGTAAGTAATAAGACTGAAACAAGCTCTGCCCTCGTGGAGTTTATCACCGTACCAACACATATACCCCAACTCCTAGCAGGGGGAAAGGTTAGTGCTAAAGACACGTATCAGGCCACTGTTAATTACTATGTTTAGAAGAGAAAAGCACATAAGCTAGAAGAGCAGAAGGGGCATGAATCTACAACCCCAGTTCAGGGCACTAAAAACTGAAGAATGTGTAAGTTTTTGAAGGGGAAGAGAGTAAGTTTCACGGTCGAGATACCATTTCAGAGCAGCCCCTCTTGCCCTCTCCGCTGAGATGGCTCTGATTGGTTCTACCACTTGTTATGTCTGCAGTGTGCCTTCCTGTGGAATAACACCATTAATAATATTTTTCCCCTGACTTTTAATGTGCAAGATGAAATCCACTTGCCATTCCTGACTCATCAGGTGACAGCAGGACAAAGTCAGGATTAAACTGAGGTAGGAGAGGCTGGTTCTTACTGCCTTGGCCGACACTTAAAAAGGTCTTGTATTCAACCGAGACCACTTCACCAGAGAGGCTAAAAGTTAAATCATTGGTGGTTATGTATTGTTGTCATTGCCTAATGAAGAAATACCTGACCTGGACAGAAATGTTTCATGACCCCAGTATAAATAGTGATGTTTTAAGTCACGCTATATAGCACAATGTGATTTTGCAGAGGAGGGTAAAGTGGGTGTTTATATCAAAACCATTCTGGGTACCCATTGCCCATTAATGAGCACCTTGGGGAAATCTCTAACAAAGAGCTAAGGATTCTTGTGGGGTCATTTAACCTCTCTGAGCCCTGAAGAAACAGAGATAATAGCACTATCTCACAGAGCTGCCATGCAAATGAAATGCTTAAGAAGTACTATACACTGTGCCCAACACCTGTTAAGTGTGCTCAATTATTCATTGTTGTCCATTGTTGTTCAGCTGTTTAACAGCATAGCCCGATGCTGTAGGAATCATTACGACTGCAGAGTCAACACCGTTTCTATTTAAAGAAGCTATTTTCTTGATTGGAAACTATAGTTTGGTCATAACAATAGTCAACCAACTCAAGCTGGTTTGGGGGATAAGGTTGCCTTGTTTGTGATACCCTTTGCTTGTGTAAAGACCCAGATGAAGAAACTGGAAGAGGATGACACAATAAACATAAAGGCAATGAGATTGGAAACTTGAACTGAGAGAAGTAGCCCAAACATTCCTACTTTTTCTAGTTCCCTTTTTGTCCTTGAGCCTCTTCTATTAATGTCTGCTCCATAGGAGGAAAGCCCAGAGAGAAATCCAAGTTCTGGGAGATCCCCATGCACTCGTTACCACGCCCGCCAGGGCTACTCCTGGTCACACCTTTCTATGGCAAGGTAATAGGTAGAGTAGGTCAGAGTCTCTTTTCTGTAGAAGTTTCTCATTAACGTTTCATCAAGATTAGAAAAACTGCCAGACGTGGACTAATGGGAGGTGTACCACTTGATTTCAAAGAAGGAGTTTCAACCAGCTAAGTTTTTATGAGTGTCCTAAGAAAGTGGAGAATGTCTGATTTCCTCAAGGGCAGAATCAGACACCAGACAGTAAGCCGATCAAAGCAAGTGGATCTCAAACTTTCTATCAGTAGAACAGAAAATATGCACATTAGCAGGGTAAGAGCTCTAAGATACCACAGGATACCAAATAAAATGTCTAATCTCGCATTGCCTTCAAATACATCTTAAACTATAGGAAATGTTTAAAATAATAAACTTCCTGGGTAAAGCACATTTCCCTAAACTTAATCTTCTAATTTTTCCAAGGGTAATGAGTTTGTTTTTTCCTGCTTGGTACGAAGTATTCCATATATTTCTATTTCTTTAATAAGGTAAAAGGAAGAGTCAACTATCTATGTGTATCTCTGTCTATGCATTTATATATATGGTATTTATGATGTTGTACAAGTATCAACTGCAAGCCCAAAAGTCATTTCCCAGATACAAATCAAGGTATAGTCTACAATTAGAGAAGAAGTAAATGTGCCTTTGGGGATCCTAATTGACGTTGGAAGACAAGCAGAAAGTCTAGAGGTATCCACGGAAAGAGGAACAAGCTCTTTGGGTTTCAATACTTGGGAAACACTGCATGGAGAAAGTCAAACATGTGCTGTCTCTTTAAATACACACAAGGAAAAAGAGACCGAGACCTGTAAGTTATGAAAGACCTGCCACAGTTGTCTGTTCAATAGCATTGGCACAAATAAACAAATAGCTTTTCCCTCAATAACATTTGAACACAGGCCAAAACAATGGAAGAAGAGCTCAGTGAGAGGTGGAATTTCATGGCCACCCTCCTCCAATGCAAATGCCTTCAAATTTTCTTTATTCCCACTTAATCACTAGGGCCATCAGTTTAAGCCAGATGATTTCATAAGAACCTGCCCACTAATAAATACTATCATATCAATATCCCAAGAATGGATGGACAGGCACCACATGTACTCACTAGCCAATTGGTATTAGCTGATCAATACCTAAGTGGACACACAGGAACAACATTTATTGGGTGTCGGGCAGACGGAAGCGGGGAGGAAGGGATGGGTATATACATACATAATGAGTGCGATGTGCACCATCTGGGGGATGGTCAGGCTTAAGGCTCTGACTGGAGGGGGGAGGGGGGCAAGGGCAATGTACGTAAGAAAAATTTTTTTAAATTTAAAAATAAAAAATAAAAGAAAAAATAAATAAATAAATACTATCATATCTGCAGAGGGTTTTATGGAGATTCCAAAATGCTTCTCATTTATCATTTCAGTTGATCCTCACAGCAACCCTGTGAGGTAGGTATGGGTTCTTGGTCCTCATTTCACAGATGGCCTGAAAAGCTAGGTGCCTTGCCATGGTTACACCATTAGCAGGGAAGAATGGGAGTCAAACTCAGATATATACTGACCTGAAGTCCTATGTGTTTTCCTCAGTAACAGATCATCTCCTGTAGCATACCCAAACGTGGAAATATAGCTAATTTTAATGCTTTTTTTCCCCCTCTTCTGTATCTTCCTCTATTTTCACTCTTCTTTTTTGAAGCTCATCCCTCTGTATTTTTTCCAGAAGCCTACAAATTTCTTCTACCTATTTATGTCTTTATTCTTCGTGTATCTTTGAGTGCTCAGCCTACACACCTTTTGCAAGGATGTGGGTAATGTCTATTTTACTTCTGTTATTTTGTCCCCCTCATCCTTGTTCTGTTCTGACTCTAGAGACCACAGGCCATTTGACACGGATTTTATGTGTCAGTCACTCTCTTTCCTTCTTATCTGAGGCATTAAAGCATGAGATGACCCAAGCTGACATGCTCCCTGGACTTCCATTTATGACATAGACCTCAGCTTCCACAACATCTGAAATAGTCTCTAACTGAATTTAAGATTTCAGAGTGTTTATTTCAATACTCACTTGTCACAGTGCCACCAAACCTTCATATTCCCAGGTCCAAATATCAAATTTCTGCCCTGTATTATATTATATTGTTTTACTACAGTATGTCTTCCACCTAATTCTATGATTTCTAACAACAATTTCATTCCCGAATAATAACGTATGTGAGCAATCTTCAGCTTGTTACTTAAAGCTGTTTCCTGTAAAAACTGCTCTTCAGATCTCTTATTCCCTCAGCCGCTTCTTGACACATAAACCGTAAGCTTTACATCACACTCCTTCCTCGCAGTCTGTCTAAAACTAGGCAAAATGGGATTTCACATCAAAGTTTCACCTACATAATCCCCGAGGACCAGCTGACTTGGAAACTAATCCTAGCAACAGATAATCTTTGCAGAGACTTCTGATCAAGTGGGGTTTTTTTTCATTTATTTATTTATTTTTGAGACAGAGTCTCACTTTGTTGTCCAGGCTAGAGTGCCATGGTGTCAGCCTAGCTCACAGCAACCTCAAACTCCTGGGCTCAGGCTATCCTCCTGCCTCATCCTCCTGAGTAGCTGGGACTACAGGCATGTGCCACCATGCGTGGCTAATTTTTTCTATATATTTTTAGTTGGCCAATTAACTTCTTTTTATTTTTAGTAGAGACGGGGTCTCACTCTTGCTCAGGCTGGTTTCGAACTGCTGACCTTGAGCGATCCTCCCACCTTGGCCGCCCAGAGTGCTAGGATTACAGGCGTGAGCCACCTCGCCCAGCCTCAAGTGGGGTATTTTTGCCCCCTGAGACATTACTGATCTTCCCTTTTGTATTCCAGTAACCTTAGAGGAATAAGCAGATGTCCCAATAGTGTCAGAAGTCCCATTGGCCTTTTCACCTCCTCAACGTACAGCAGACTTTCTCTCCTTACTTTTCTTCTGTTCCATCCTTTATATGTTGCAGGATAAAAATACTATAATATTTCTTTTGCTTCCTTTGCTCCTACCTTTCTGTATCCTGTTTGTGGTGCCTATTATCACACAAAGCTGGCTGCAGATCTTGGCTCCACTCCACTCATATCACCCGTGTGACCCTCAGCAAATGAGTTACTACTCTGAACCTCAAAGTCTGTGTGTATAAAATAGGAAAAGTAATTGCTACTTCAAAGGGCTGTTGTGAGGAACACATCAGATAATACAGCTAAAACATTTAGCACACTGTCTGGCGCATAGTAAGTGCCGAGAGGTCATGTTATTATTTATTATTATTATTATTCTACCTCTCCTCACTTGCAGTTCTTTTCAATGCTCACTCCCCAGTTTCCTCACTGCAAAATCTTTTTACCCTTCATCAATTATTTTTCAAGCACTTCATCTATTCTCTTTCAAGGCGGATCACTACCTAACCTTCTACCAAGGCACCAATCCCAATATCCAAAATGCCAATAATACTGATTAAATACTCACTGTAATGTCGAGTCCTATATTAGACATGATGACCTCAGAGAAGTAAATTGAGCTCAGATGGAAAGGCTTTTAAACAGCTGGAACTCCAGTGTTTTGAATCCTGGGCAATCACAGCTGAATCTCCAAAGTAGAACACATTTGCATTTGTTTTTCTACTATCTTTTGATTATGCTATTTTTAAAAAATCTGAAAACCCACCATATTTATGAATAATGTCCACATTAATTAATGGGTTAAATCTGAGCCCTTCACCTGGTCATTCAAGGCCCCTCATGATATAACCCTAACTTTCTTTTCTTATCCTTCACTACTTCTAATACCTGCCTTACCTGTAATGCCCTGTTCATTATTCAGCATTCCCCAGTGTTTGCCTCCACGTTCTGGCCTCTGTAGCTTGCGTATGTATTCCCTTTGCATCCCGTGCCCTCCCACACTCTTTTTTGTGTGTGATACTATTTATTCTCAACATCCGTGTCAAATTCCATCTCCTCCAATGTCACTGACAATTGCTATTCCTTTTTCATTCACCAAACACTCATATGGAGTTATTCATTCATGGGGGGGTGGGTACAAAATATCTAACTGATGCTTTGGATACAAAGATGAATTTTAAGAAACGATCTTTGACTTTAAAACAATTCCAACTTAGCTGGAAAACTAATAACCTTAGAACAAAATAATGCTAAAGTATGCATAAACTACAGTGATTCAATCAATTCAAATTCTATTCTTAGGGGAAAATTCTACTGGGAAGTCTACCGGGAAGTTCCAGAGAAAGTGGCATTTGAACTGGTACATGAAGGATAAATGAGATTTGCCTGGCTAAAGAATAAGAAGAAATTATACAGGGAGTTAAGGGAGGGAAACCACTGGGGAAAAGCAGTGAAGAGGCATTAGGTTGCATGGTGTGCTTGCTTATATTGTAGAACTAAGTTATTCACTGTGGTTCTTCATGACCAAGCCTGACAACCCTTCTGAACCTGAAAGTCTGTGTATACAAAATAGGAAAGGTAATTGCTACTTCAAAGGGATGTTGTGAGGAATAAGCCAGATAATATACCTAAAGCATTTAGCACAATGTCTGGTATGTAATAAGTGCCAAGATGCCTTCAGCAACCCCAGCCCACACCCTAGGGATCAGCTATTCCAATGTAATGTAGACCCCTCTCCAAGCTGCTCTCCCTTTTTTTTTTTTTTTTTTTTTGAGACAGAGTCTCACTTTGTTGCCAGGGCTAGAGTGCCATGGTGTCAGCCCAGCTCACAGCAACCTCAAACTCCTGGGCTCAAGCAATTCTCCTGCCTCAGCCTCCCAAGTAGCTGGGACTACAGGCATGCGCCACCATGCCCAGCTAATTCATCATTCAGCGGAGAGAGTTGTATTTGTAAGTATCACAGACACATATTGTGGATTTTTTCAACTTTTCTGTATTAATACAATTTTTTACTTAAAAATCTCATAATAAAAATATTAAGAAAAAATAGAAGCCTATGGAGATTCAAGAATTGCATGTAATTTAGAACACAGAGGGAGAGGTGTAGTGCTGAAAGCAAAAGGATAGATGAAATGTCTAAGGAGCTGTAGACATCCCTTTCCAAATCCCCCGTCAAGTTCACTGAGGCAGGTGACTATCCCTCCCCCAACTCTCTGAAAGATGACTTGCGGTTCACTCCAAGGAGGAGTGATCACAGAGGGGCAGTGGACTCTGGGACTCTAGACACAGTAAAGGGCTGAATTTAATAAAAACAGAAGGGCTAAGTTAAAATCTACATATTAAATGTCGAGCCCTACAGACCCTTTTCCTGACTTATAACTCCTTCCCACATCCCCTCCCCACCACAGCCTGACAGAACAGCCAAGAGAAAATAATATCATTTGTAACACAAATAAATTATCCTAACATAATACCCATCAGTCACTCCTAAATGTGAACAGGTAAGGCAATGATCGCCAGACCTGTGAGGTAATCCTCCAACATGAAAAACAGAATCAGGCCGGCCGCGGTGGCTCACGCCTGTAATCCTATCACTCTGGGAGGCCGAGGCGGGAGGATCGCTCAAGTTCAGGAGTTCAAAACCAGCCTGAGCAACAGCGAGACCCTGTCTCTGCTAAAAATAGAAAGAAATTAATTGACCAACTAAAAATATAGAAAAAATTAGCTGGACATGGTGGCGCATGCCTATAGTCCCAGCTACTCGGGAGGCTGAGGCAGGAGGATTGCTTGAGCCCAAGAGTTTGAGGTTGCTGTGAGATAGGCTGATGCCACAGCACTCTAGCCCAGGCAGCAGAGTTGAGACTCTGTCTGAAAAAAAAGAAAGAAAGAAAGAAAATGCAGTAGAATATATTAATGACATTTATATAGGGAGAGATTTCTTTAAACAAGACCCTAAGAGCACAAACTCTGAAGAGAAAGATCTGATCACATAGATATAGTTAAAACTTCTGATTGACAAAATATAATCCATCTAGTATCCAGAATATATATAGAATGTCTGCAAGTTTGTAAAAAAAAAAAAAAAAAGAAAGAAAGAAAGAAAAAGAAAAAGGAAAGATTTAAAAATTATTAAAAATGTGAAAAGGCAATTCTCAGACAAGGATCCCCAAATGATCCATAATCAGGTAGAAGATGCTCAGCTTCTTGAGTAATCAGGGAAATGCAGAATTTAAAATGACAGCATAATGCCATTTGACGCGTATCTGATTGTAAAAACCTGATAATAATAAATGTTGGGAGAGATTGAGAGAGTGTAGTTCGGCACAACCAGCTTGGAGAGCAATTTGGCAATATCTAGTGAAGTTGAAAATGCATATAGTGTATGATTCAGCAATTTCATGTCTAGAATTTAACCCAGTAAACCTTTTGCTCAATTGTAATATCTAGAAAGCAGAAAGCCATTAGAGATACATTATTGGTAATAGTAACAAATCAAAGCAATCTGTCCATTAACATGAACTAATGGATTAACTGTGGAATATTCATATATAATATATAGCAATTAAAATTACTTAAGCTTTATATGCGTCAAAATGAATAAGTCAAAAACATTTTTGTTGAGCAAAGAAAGGAAGTTTCAGATTGATAAAGTGTGATATTGCTAATGTACAATTTTAAGATATAAACCAATATTATTATATATATAGCTAATAACAGAATAGCTATATCATATATAGCTATATGGTTGCAAATGTGTAATAAAGTTATAAAAACATACACAGGGAAGGTCACACAAAACCAGCATAGGAGCTATCTCTTCAGAAATAAGTAGGGAAATGAAATGCTTTTAATTTTATCTGTAACATTAAATATTGCAAATATATTCATTAAATCTAGATGGTAGATATCTAGTGGGGATATTTTACACAATTTTGGCATTTTCTAAATGTTTAAAATATGTCACAATTTAAAGAGAGAAAGAGAAGTGGATAAACTTAACCTAATACCAAAGCCTTAGTCATCACTGAGAAGTAATGATTTTAAGTAACAATGTTTCTACTCACATTCTTCACTGAGCCAAGTCTGCACCCTCATAACGGGCTAGTGCCCAAAATTTGCTGGGGAGGGCTAGAGGGTAGAAGAGGAAGAGGGAAAGAAAGAAATGCTGTAAATATAAACTGCAAGTATAGTATTCTTAAAATTCTAGAAGACAGTAGTGCAGGCTGGACATGGTGGCTCATACCAGTAATCCTAGCACTTTGGGAGACCAAGGTGGGAGACTGGCTTGAGGTCAGGAGTGCAAGACCAGCCTAGGCAACATAGTAAGACCCATCTCTACCAAAAAAAAAAAAAAAATTAAAAAGTTTGCCAGGCATGGTGGTGTGCATCTGTAGTAATATAGTCCCTGTTACTCGGGAGGCTGAGGCAGGAGGATTGCTTGAGCTCTGGAGTTCAAAGCTGCAGTGAGCTATGATTGTGCCACTGTACTCCAGCCTGGGCCACAAAGCAAGACCCTGTCTCAAAAAAAAGAGAGAGCTAGAGAAAAATTTCTACTTAGAAAAAAATAAAAGACAGTGGTGCAAACAGTAGTGCAGCAATTTTTCTAGCACTTCCATTTTGATTTCTGGTACTTACTAAGGCCGTGAAAACAGAAAGGGGCCTTGGTAATACAATTGGAGCTATGCTAGCAAGAGGCTAATTTCTTTCTTTGTTTTTCAAACCTGTGTTATTCAAGAAGGCTAATTTCAACAGTGTGAAAAGTTAGCTTGCTTTTAGGCACTCCACCAGGAGTTAACACTGGCATTGCTAGCAAGAACCATTAGCCACTGTTCCTGCCACTGCTCAGGTGAGAGCACATTCTTTTTATAACCATTTTGCTGCAAGAGAAGTTCAGAGAGATTAAATGACATACCCAGATTCACACAGCTGTTAAGTAGAGGGGTCAGGATTCAAACCCGAGTCCCTCTGACTCCAAAATCCAAGGTCTTACACACAATTTCTTTTTTCACTCAATCCTATACAAAGATGAATGCTAAAGTTATTACCTGCTGTATTTCAAAAGGAAGAGAGAGTATTCTAGACTAAGTCTAGCAGAAAAGTCAGTTTAGTTCCTTTCTAAAAAACAGTGCAGAGAAAGAAGGGAGTAAAGAAAGGAGATACTTCAAAAGAAAGAATATAGGCCAAGGTGGGAGGATCCCTTGAGCTCAGGAGCTTGAGACCAGCCTGAGCGGGAGTGAGACCCTGTCTCCACTAAAAATAGAAAAAAATTAGCCAGGTGTGGTGGTGTGAGCCTATAGTCCCAGCTACTTGGGAGGCTGAGGCAGGAGGATCGCTTGAGCCCAGGAGTTTGAGGTTGCTGTCAGCTAGGCTGACGACATGACACTCTAGCCCAGGTGACAGAGTAAGACTCTGTTTCAAAAAAAAAAAAAAAAAAAGACTATGTGGTATTGGCATAAGCATAGGTGTATAGATCAATAGAATAGAATTTAGAGTCCAGAAATAAACTTTTACATTTTAGTCAATTGATTCTTTTTTTTTTTTTTTGAGATAGAGTCTCACTCTGCTGCCCCAGGTAGAGTGCCGTGGCATCAGCCTAGCTCACAGCAACCTCAAACTCCTGGGCTCAAGCGATCCTCCTGCCTCAGCCTCCCAAGTAGCTGGAACCACAAGCCTGTGCCCCCATGCCCGGCTAATTTTTCTATTTTTACTAGAGACCGGGGTATCAGCTTTGCTCAGACTGGTCTGAAATTCCTGACCTCATGCAATCCTCCCACCTCGGCCTCCCAGAATGCTAGGATTACAGGCGTGAGCCACCACACCGGGCCCACAGTCTTGATTATTGTAGATTTGTAGTAAATTTTGAAATCAGAAAATGTGAATTCTCCTTTGTTCTTTAAGATTTTTGCTACTCTGGGTTACTTGCATTTCCACGGGAATTTGAGAACGGCTTGTCAATTTCTGTAAAAAAAAGCCAGCTAGGATTTTGACAGGAATTGCACTGAATCTGTATATCACTTTGAATAATATTGCCATCTTAATAATATTAACTCTCCTAATCCATGAACATAAGTATGTCTTTCACTTGTTGGGATCTACTTCATTTTCTTTCAACAGTATTTTATAGTTTTTAGCATACAAATCTTGCACTTCTTTTGTTAAACTTATTCCTACATATTTTATTGCTTTAGATGCTACCCTAAATGAAATTTTCATAAACATTGTTAAATGAAGTTATATTTCTGGGTGCTTATGGGAAAAATAGTTACGGTTTTAAAAGAAAACAAATGATTTCCTTACAGAGATGATCATTAAAACTTTCCCACAAAATTTCCCTGTTGGTTTTTCATCACTTTGCCCCAATTTTCCTTATTTTTCTGCAGACTCCTTTGCCTGAACACACTCACTTAAGACATGCATAAACAAATTCTAATCAGCCTTTGCAAGGTGAATAAAAGAAAAAGGAAGTAGAATAAAGAAGACCATCTGTTTCTGTTTGCTCTACACCTGGCAATGGAGGCCTTTTTTCTCCAGCATTCTGTATACACCCTGTACCATGTAAGATGCTATATCCTAAGCTGTTTCTTTGAAAAAAAAAATGGATCCTGAATCATGTCAGAGTAGGGAAAAAAAAGAATAATTTTTTTAAAAAATAAAAATAAAAAAATAGAAAAAAAATTGCCTAAATAGGCAAACATGCCTACGGAAATCAAAGAGTTTTTGGGATTTGCATAAGTGCTGGATTATCCTGGTGCTTATTAATTATGCCCCAGGCTGACCTTGGTCATAGTCAAAGAAGGCTGCCATCCACGGTGCCTGTTTCCGTGGACTTAAGGAACATGCTGCTCAGTAATTACAGCCCTTACCTGAGAGAGCTTGCTATTAATACTTACAGACCCCAACTTCTGGAATTAGAGGTTGATTCCTTTTACCTGGGGCATGCGGGTTAAGAAGCAGTTGCCGCTGGGATGGGTTGATTAGTAAACCTTTAAGTACTTTACACCTGAGTGTACTTCCCTCTCGGATCAGGTGTCTAAAGCATCATCTGATAGAGGAAAGGGCAGGAGGGTATCTGACCGGGAGGAGGGCACAAGGTGTGCCAGACAGAGCAAACTCATTCATTTCACCTGGAACACCTGCTCTGATCCTGGCTGTAACTCACGTGTCACAGCATGCTCGAGGAACAGAGGACGGTGCAAGGACTTGACTTAAAGCGTTAGATCCGGCCTCCTCGTCATATTGTACTATTGATGAGCAACTCTTCTAGCAGGAACTGAATTTTCACAATCTTTCCTTTCCTGGCCTCCCTGTGTGTTAAGTACAAATGAACCACAAAATAACCCAACAAAAAGAAAGAAGGGAAACAAAGTCAGACAATCCACAACCTGGGCAATCTGTCTCCTGACATGTGAAGGCTGACCACTTCAAATGTCAAGACTGTGGTTTAATCGGAGTTTATGTTAGAATCCAGGTGTGGGGTACTATAAATTGAGCCACTTCTTAACCATATTTTAAGCCAAAATATTAGGGCTCACAAGTCCCCTAAATAATGTGCAATTTGGTAATAATATCCAGATGTAACCCCACTTGTCCAAAGGTGTCATTCTTCTGCTATGTTGACCAAAATTCCAGCATCCCAAATTGATCTCCTACTGCTAATACAATTTTAGGAAAAGGCCAAACTTGTAAGTAAGGGAAAAGTAGAAACCCCCTAAGAAATACAGTAGGCTTGAATATTCAGTATTTTTTCTAGCATTATCTAGATCAGATATACATGTGGGCAGTGTCCACCTGAGTTGTCCAGGGCTGGGTGCCATACAGGATATTCCTGAGAACTTTCTCTGAAAGAGCATGTTTGTCATGTTCATTACCACCTGGCTGGGCTTTATCTTCCCTGACAATTGTAAAAATAACATTTTACTATTGCTAATGGGACAGCTATTTCCTGAGTGCACTTTCTTTAGCTGGACATCCAGCACAGCTGACCCCAGCATCTCACAGAAGAAGAAGTACTTGGCTTTAAAGACAAAGCACAGATGCTCATACTTGATCCAAAGAAATAAATCTCTAATGCAGTCCCAGGGTTTCTGATTCGCTGCTGCAGAGTCCTGGGAGCAAGGAAGGGTCGGTTCTCAGAGCCAAAGGCTGGCCCTATGCAGGGGGCTGGGGGATTCCGAGAGGTCCTGGGCATGCGGGAGTTGAGCGGAATTCTGAGGTCTAGTTTCCCCTTCATATGTTTTCATTTTGATTAAAGCCATTAGGGCAGAGACTGCTGGCTGCCCAATAAGATCTGGTCCTGCCTTCTTCCTGGACTCAGGCTAGAGCACATTTCCCAGCCTCCCTTGTAGCCTGGAGCGAAAGTGAAAAGGAATGATGTTGCCATTCCGGGCCTGGGCTGTGTAGCCCCTGTGCGCTCCCCTCTGTCACCTCTGCCCCTTCCTTCTAGCTGGGATGGAACCAACTGGAGCCTCTTTGGATGCCACGCGTGGGAGATGACAGGGCTACCATGAGCCTGGGCCCCCGGGCAACTGAGTGGAGCAGAGCCCCACTGCCCAGTGTGAGAGAGACGTCCCTGCCTGAGCTGTCGCATGTTAAAGCCTCTTCGTTGCACGCAACAGTTTAGCTTTTGACCTCAGTCAATGACATCTCGTTAATCACCAAGGTTTGTTGTGTACTCTTCTTAGTATTTCTTAACCTCCTCCACCCTCTGCCTCCACTGCCACTGTTATTTGAGGCCTTCCTCACCTCTTCCCTGGACAGCCTCCTCACTGGACAGTAAAGGCTGATGTCCTCAGCATGGCGAGTATGGCCACTCACAGCCCCACCCACCCACCTGTACAGCCTCATCGCCGGCACGCCTGTGTCCTGGGTTCACACCACATTGACAGGCAGAGCCCCGCACATGCGTGCCTGGCCTTCTGCAGCCCTGTCACTGGCACAGTGCTGCTCCTCGGTGAGACAACCCCTCCCCCAACACTTTGTTCTGTCTACACCTGCCAAACTCCTAGTCATCCTCAGCTTCGGAGGAAGCCTTACCTGATATCCTATAACTGTGCCATGTGACTGTCACTGCCCCATCAGCTGCTGGAGACAAGTCTGTGTCCTAGTCACTCCTTTCCCCAGTGCCCAGCTCAGTGGCTGCCCATGCAGGGGGTTTAATCAACAAATCAATGGATGAATGACCATTTCCAAGAACCCCAGGTCCTTCCTTCTCCCTGACTTGAGGCTACCATCTGAAAAGTCGGGGCTGTCTCCTCCAAAAGCTGGCCTTTTTTGGCTTTGGCCCCTGCCGTCTGTATTTGCCCCAACAGAAGTATCCTCTGTCGCCTCACATACACGAACAGTCAAGGCACAGACGATATACAAATTAGGGGAGCTTCATGTGTGGAGCTATACATCACTGAAGTTCACCTGCCCAGAGTCACCCTCCCTTCCCCCTCTGGTCTCAGTTCCCTTGATTCATCACACACTCGGAGCGAGAGGATGGGAGGGAAGGCAGTCAGACTTCACAGAAGGTCTGAAACTCGGGTATTTTCCAGTTGGGTAGTTTCCTGTCGGGCTGGTGTCTCCCACTGCAGGACACAGTCAGCTTTCGGGTTTTCCCTCCCACACCCAGCCCCCCTGCTGAGCAGGCTGGGGTATGTGGAATAGATATGTCCAGCTCTGCTTCCAGCTTCTGCAAAGAGTTAACAGCAGTGCAAGCTAAGGGGCTTGCCAACATAACTCACAGGTCTGAGGTGAACAGAGACTGGAACTGAAGCTTCCTGTCCCCAAGGTGTCCTCACTGCGCATTAGGTCTTTTCACCCCACGAAAGGGAGGAGACCTTGATGCCAGGGCTTGGGGAAGGATGAGAACAACCTTATTCTGACAACATCTCCCACATCAAACTGAGACCTTCCCAAACTCATTGCTAAGCGTCCTCCTCTCATCTGGGAGAAGAGGTGCACACAATCAGAACTGCTCAGGGAAATAAGTGCAGAGAAACAGGAAGCGAACATTGCATGTAGCCATGACCTGCACACTACAAACCTCCCCCTCCAGTCTCATGAAGAGCACTCTCCTTATTTGAGTTCACAGGCATGTTTTTTGTTTAACAATAGCAAGAAGTTTTTATGATATGAAACTGCCCATAAGCCATTTTTTCCAGACCTGGTGGTGACATTCGTCAATTGTGGGTCTATGACAAATAACCAGAAAGAAGTAGTTCAGCAAACAAAAGCCACCAAGCATAAACTCTAGTTTTATGGAAAAGAAATACAGCAAGATTTAAGTATCAGGTTTATAAACCATTATTAGTATTAGCAAATCATTCAGATATATTATTCAAAATTTAGAAAGAACTTCTAGTTCTTTGAAGTGAGCCAATTTACATCTGTGTAGTGGGTGGTAAGGGCAAAGCCTGGGACTGGGGACCAGGAAACAGGGGCTCCAGCTCGGCTCTGCCACTACTTCTGACCCCGAGGGGCTCGCAGCAGGCGTCTGCTTATCTGTGTGTCTGTCCAGGGCCCTTTGTGGTTCTGCAGCCTGGAGTTTTCCCAAGGGGTTCTGGGGACCTCCTTACAGGAGATGGTGGACCCTAGCCCCAGTCCAGGGCTGGGAGCAAGGGGAGGTCCTGACACATGGTGATGTTGTCCAGTGTCGTAAAGTGACTATCAAAGCCCAAACCATAAGATCAGATAAATTCTTTTGGGGAGAAAAAAAATAATGTCAAATCTTGATCTTCTGCACTCTCTCTGATTTATTTTGACCACAGCCCTTGATCTCTTTTCCCCACCTCCTGATCTCTGAGTACTTTGGTGGTTACCTGAGCTTTCCTTCCCTCCCGAATCTCTTTCCAAGTCTTCAATGTCAAATTTCATGGTCAGTCTAAGGTCAAGTGTCAGATTGTCTTACTGCCTTTCTTTGCCTAGTGCTTCATGATTTCAGAGGAAACCTACACTTCCCTGCTTCCGCTACCCCACGCAGCACAGCAGACAAAAAGACGTTTGCAGAATCATCAACTTTTAATGATTCTGCTAAAATTGGCCTCCTCTGAGGGCCTAATGGAGAATGTGTGTCTGCTTTGAGATTCACAGTTGTCCCCAAGGCGTCTCGGGTTGCCACCTGGCCCCTTTATTAAATCTGCTATCAGATACTGTCCTAGGATTGATTTCAACCGGGACCGTTGGCGGAGGGAGCAATCAGAATGGGTTGACCGAGGGTTTCAGGTGCGCAGAGCTCTGGGCTCTGGGAGAGAGGCAGGTTCAGAGCTAACATCTGCACTGGGCCTGGAGCGCACATGCGTTTCAAGGGCTCTCGAAAAGCTTTGAGTCCTGGAAAGAAACTTTAAATGCTTCAAAGTATAATACGAAGAGAAAAATGGCAAAGTCAAATTAATATTCATTTCTAACACCAAAGGACAAAAGCTTTAACTTTTTTTTTTTGAGACAGAATTTCACTCTGTTGTCCAGGATAGAGTGCTGTGGCATCACCCTAGCTCACAGCAACCTCAAACTCCTGGGTTCAAGCGATCCTCCTGCCTCATCCTCCCGGGTAGCTGAGACTACAGGCATGCACCACCGTGCTCGGCTAATTTTTTTTTCTGTGTATTTTTAGTTGGCCAATGAATTTCTTTCTATTTTTAGTAGAGATGTGGTCTCACTCTTGCTCAGGCTGGTCTCGAACTCCTGACCTTGAGCGATCCTCCCACCTCGGCCCCCCACAGTGCTAGGATTATAGGGATGAGCCACTGCCCCCCGGCCACCTTGCCCAGCCAGCTTTAACTTTTTTTAAAATAGCAAATGCATATAATGTGGAATATCTGCTGCTTGAGTATCCCCAATGTGATGTGGCAGAAGGAGATGGCCGGGGAAAACACTCGGGCCTCCGCAGGTGTCCAGGGCTGCTTTCAGCACCTCGTGGAGGCCCCAGTACGTGCACACTTGACCGAAGTCTTCCCCCTGGATGTGGCCCTATCCTTCCCCAAACCTGGAGTGCTTTCTACAAGTGTATCCCCCAAGCACCCTCATCTCCACCCTGAGTCTAGCTTCAGGTTCTACAACACACCCCTGGATCCTTAGCATAAATTCTCCCTGTTTGCTTAACCTACCTTGAATTGGTTTTGTTACTTGTAAATAAGATTCTTAATTAAGGCAAAAATCTAAGCTTCTTAACCATACCCTTTTGTCCTTCCCATACTGACGTAATCTAGTTAGTTGGTTAAAGAAAGCAATAAAATATTCAAAACAAAACAAACTCCACCTATCTACGCAGATAGGCACATTTGCTAAGCATATCTAAATAGGCAATTTGTTGTCTATTATATAAGTTTGTTTTTATGGTGTTATCGTTTAGGGTCTTTCTGCTAGAATGTAAGTTCCATTCAGGCTAGGGATCTTTATTTTCCCCATTGTTTTTTTCAAGTGCCTAGTAGGTGTTCAATAAATATGCCTTGGCCAGAGAGGTATTGCTCACCTGTAGTCCCAACTTCTCTGGAGGCTGAAGTGGGAGGATCACTTGAGCCCAGGAGTCTGGGACCAGCCTGAGCAACAGAGTAAGATTCCCTATCAAAAATAAATAATAAAACAAAAAATTTCACCCATAAAAATAAAAAATAAAAAAATGTCTTGAGAGGCCAAGTGTGGTGGCTCACGCCTGTAATCCTAGCACTCTGGGAGGCCGAGGCAGGAGGATAGCTCAAGGTCAGGAGTTCGAGACCAGACTGAGCAAGAGCGAGACCCATGTCTCTACTAAAAACAGAAAGAAATTAGCTGGACAACTAAAAAAATATACATATATATAAATTAGCCGGGCATGGTGGTGCATGGTGGTCCCAGTTACTCAGGAGGCTGATGCAGGAGGATCGTCTGAGTTTGCTGTGAGCTAGGCTGACACCATGGCACTCTAGCCCGGGCAACAGAGTGAGACTCTGTCTCAAAAAAAAAAAATATCTTGAGGGCCAGGCATGGTGGCTCACTCCTGTAATCCTAACACTCTGGGAGACCAAGGTGGGAGGATCACTTGAGGTCAGGAGTTTGACACCAGCCTGAGCAAGAGTGAGACCCCATCTCTACTACCAATAGAAAAATTAGCCAGGTGTCATGGCACATGTCTGTACTCCCTGCCATTTGGGAGGCTGAGGCAGGAGGATCGCTCAAGCCCAGGAGTTTGAGGTTGCAGTGAGCTGTGATGATGCCACTGCACTCTAGCCGGGGAGACAGAGCAAGACCCTGTCTCAAAAAAAAAAAAAAAAAAAATGTCTTGGAAGAATGATAAGCACAGTCAAGCCAGAAACACCCAGGCCTAATATTAGTCCTACTATTAGAAATAAGTCTGTTAGGTACTGTCAGTTAAACCTTTTATATCACTTTCAAAGTGATTGATGGGTAAAAGCTAGATTTAGAAGGGGCTTCCTAGGTCATTTGGTCTGGTCTCCTTTATAGATGAAGAGAAACAGGCTTAAGGAAGGGAAATGCCTTGTCCCAAGAGTGACAGTGAAGGACTAGACCTCAGGTCTCTCAGCTCAGGTATCTTTCTGCTGCACCACACAACCTCTCATTCCTAGTACTTACAGGGGAGATATTGGGCAGAAAATACCTGCTTTCACCTCTGCTACGAAATGACACAAACATACTGAGGTACGCACGGTAACTAGATGCTAGAGGATTTGGCTTTCATGCCCCTAAACACCAGCGACACAGAAGCTTCAGACTGCAGGACTGTGACAATCAGTGCTCTGTCTACTTTGATCACCAGAACAGGTGTTATTAGACTAACCTAAAGCTGTATCCTGTGCCTGCTAAGAGGGGGACCCCAGGCAGTTTTTCAAAATGAATCACACTTCTTTCTTCGCCCTGATTTTCCAGATTCAGCAGCATCTTTGATGAAGCGATCAACCTCCAAATCACTTTGCCCCAGCCCAGGGCAAAATCGGATCCCCTTTTGACAGGTAACAGAAGAAATTACCATGCATCTGCAATATTGTAGCATTTAGTATTTCTGAAATTCTCATGGTTCAGCATGGGGAAGATCAAAATGATTCTGGGAAATCCTGCTGGTTGAGCTCCTGAGGCTCCCAGCTCATTACTGGAAGAATCCAGAAATGGAGTAGCTACAGGAAAGGATCAGGACAATTCAGTGATGTGCCCGGTCAGTAGACTGAAGGATGCATCTTTTCACAATCTCCCTGCTGAGAAAGTTCAATGTGCTATTGAATTGTGATCATCTCAGGGTATTTCTATTTTATGTGTCATCCATGAGTTATAATGACTTGAAGCATGGCAACATACACATAGTGGTCACAGTATAAAAAGAAGTTAGAAATAAGATGTAGCAATAAGATGAAAAATCGAATAATCTGGCATAAAACTAGTTCTATACAAGCATTTCCCCCTTACTAG
The DNA here is from genome assembly GCA_963574885.1 of Lepilemur ruficaudatus. Lineage (NCBI taxonomy): Eukaryota > Metazoa > Chordata > Mammalia > Primates > Lepilemuridae > Lepilemur > Lepilemur ruficaudatus. The sequence continues at coordinate 5,370 of CAUYRT010044415.1, read as the reverse complement.
CCAAAAAACCGGACAAAGCTAGATGCTTGGCATTTGGAGAGCTCTGGGATTGAAGAAGAACTAGCCCTAGATATTGGAATATGGGTGATTACTCTAAAAATGTAAAACTGTGCTGCACTCAGAGAGGTTTTGCTTTAAAAAACAAAACTCCCTTGATTTGTCACCACAAGGGGTGAATTTTGTTTCAAAGACGTCCCTCCACAGTCCTCATTTGAGATAGCTGGTCAAAGCAACTCCAGCTGTGGGTACTCTGGGCTGGCGAATAATTTGGCATCCTTCCAAACTGACATTCTTTAAATATTTTCCCAACATTTTCTTAGTGAGAGCAGAAAGAACAGATTGTCTTCTAACAAAAACTGTACACCTCTTTCTTTATGTTCCAGATAAAGGATTTATTGTATGACATGCTTGTAAAAGACAAAAATGCACTGGACAATTAAGGAGATGGTTTTATTTAGGGTGTTGCGAGAGGGAAAACACTCACTAACAAGGAGTGCCTCAATGTACAGGGGTGTGGGTTTTGTAGAGGCAGGTAGCCCGGAGAGGGACAGCGGGTCTTGTCGAAGTCATGCGGGGAAGGACGGTTCTTTGCAATTAAGGTTGACTCTTTCCTGGAACACAAAAGGGTGGGGGGATTTCAGAAAACAAAAAGGTGGGGGCCTTCTTCACTGTTGCCCTTTTCCGTGTGCATAAGACTCAGATGACGTTCAAAGTTGTCAGGCCCTAAACGACAACATTTGGATTTTTTAGAATTATTTTTCATGTCATCATTTTCTGCTGTTTATTGCTGGACAGCATGAGTTGCTCACATTCCTAAAGATCTGCTCAAAATATATTGACATGTTCTCTCCTCTGGCTTGCATAGAGCAAGCACTTCCCTACTTTTCTGTAGGTCTTGTCCAGGTTTTTTTTTTTTTTTTTTTTGCTTGTTTCTGAATTTGGCAATTTCATGCCAAAACTATTAAAGAATTTAAAGTTTAGATAAAATAAGTCCTTCATCTCCATTTATCAGCTCTAGGCGTTGTTTTGTCTGACATTGTCTTGGGTGACTGTCAGCTGGTTAGTCTCAGCTCAGGGCTGGGTCTGTGGTTACACAGGACAACTATCCACACGCCCGTGCTACAGTGCTCAGTAGAGATACATTGGTGCTACTGAGGAATGGTGCTTTGATTTATTTTTGCTTTTATTTTCTCCCCCTTGAGGACATTTTCTATTTTGCCAGTTGTGTGAAGAGTCCTGTGTGAAAGCTGGTGTTAATGGGCACCCCATTTCCTGTTTATTCTAATAATTTTTTACTATCACTGAGATATAATTCATGTCCCATAGCATTCACCCTTTTAAAGTGTACAACTCAGTGGTTTTTAGTATATTGACAAAGTTGCGCAACTATCACTACCATCCAATTCCAGAACATTTTTATTACCCAAAAAAGAAACCCAATACCTGTTAGCTATCATTCCCCACTCACCCCTCTCCCCAGCTGCTGGCAACCATTAGTCCAGTTCATGTCTCTATAGATTTGCCCATTCTGGACATTTCATGTAAATGGAACCATACAATATGTGACTTCCTTTTATGCATATCTGGCTTCTTTCACTTAGTATGTTTCCAAAGTTGATCCATGTTGTAACATGTGTCAGTGCTTCATTCCTTTTTATTGCCAGAGATTAGTAATATTTCATCATATGGCTAGTCCACATTTTGTTTATCCATCATCAGTTAGTGGACATTTGCTTTATTTCCATTTCAGGCTATTATGAATAATGCTGCTGTGGACATTTCTGTACACGCTTTTGCATAGACATATGTTTTTATTTATTTTGGTTATATACTTAGGAGTAGAATTGCTGGGTCAGAGGGTAATTCTATATTTAGCTTTTTGAGGGACTGATAAACTATATTCCAAAGCAGCTGTCATATTTTATGTTCCTAATGGTGAACTCAGAGGGTTACAATCTCTTCACATCTTTGCTGACACTTGTTATCATCCATCTTTTTTAGCATAGCCTTCCCAATGGGTGTGAAATGGTATTTCATTGTGAGTTTGATTTGTATTTCCCTAGTGACTAATGACTTTTGCATCTTTTCCAGTTCCGATTAGCCACTTACAGATCTTCTTTGGAGAAAGAACATTTTCATTTCTTTTTTTTTTTTTTTTTGAGACAGAGTCTCACTCTGTTCCCCAGGCTAGAGTGCTGTGGCATCAGCCTGGCTCACAGGAACCTCAAACTCCTGGGCTCAAGCAATCCTTCTGCCTCAGCCTCCCAAGTAGCTGGGACTACAGGCGTGCGTCACCATGCCCGGCTAATTTTTTCTATATATTTTTAGTTGTCCAATTAAGTTCTTTCTATTATTAGTAGAGATGGGGGCTCACTCTTGCTCAGTCTGGTTTCGAACTCCTGACCTTGAGTGATCCACCTGCCTTGGCTTCTCAGAGCGGCGAGCTTTTATAGGTTGAAAACAGAAGCAAAATAGAGAAATCAGCTGATTGGCTACTTATAGGCATTTGCCTTATTTGGGCATGATGTGATTTGTTGGCCACCGTGGCTTGGCTGTTTGTGATTGGCTAAAACTGGTTATTTGTTACCAAAAAGCACACCCATAAGTTAGATTTCAGTGTGTTTACAGACTAAGTTAGATTGAGGTCCATTATGTAAGAACTCAAAGTATGGAGACAGTGGCAGGTTAACGACCTCCTACTGATTTAATAGAACACATGTATATTGCTGTATTTACTATGTCTTTTTCCTCAAATATAGCATAACAGCAGTGTCCAGAAACCTGAGCACTGTCTCAGAAACCTCCACAGATAGGCCACGGAGCAAAGGGGTGGCCCCACTTCCTATTTGAAGTTTCAGAAGACTTTCACCACTTTTCAAGCCTCTAATGCAGCATTTCCCCCAAATGAATTCCTTGGAGTTGTTCTTCCCATGAGACACCTGCAGAAAAGGGACCCTCTGGTCAAACAAGTATCTCTACAAGATTCACAATATCTGTTAGAGTAATAAAGTCTCTGAAACGTTCTGCAACAAACAAACAAGTTTAAACCAAAGTTTCTCAAACTAAGTAAGAAATTATTACAAACAAGGAACTTAAACATCGTTTAAACTAGTACACATTTGATTGGTCAGGACAGGGAAATCTTAGTGACCTGATGCAGTGAAAGCTTATTTAACCTTCATGTCAGCCATGTCAGCGGCCAGTGTGAGTCTGATGACGCTCCTCCTTCTGTGGCCTCCAAAGTAGCCAGAGGAAGGAGAGAGAATGGAGGATCTCAGGTGAGAGATTCTTATGGGCTGCCCCTAGACACCACCCACACACTTCTGCCCATAGTCCCCTGGCCAGAGCTCATCCCTCTTCTCCCTGGATGCCATGTGGTCTCTCTGTGTGCTTAGGAGGAAAGGGTTTGGTGACACATAGTGTGGTGCTGGTCACATACACTTTAGGAAACACTGCTTGGCTGCCTTATACGGCTCCAGAATAGGCATGCGCGTTGATTGACTTTGTGTGAAGAAGCCTCCAAGAGCGCTGTGGCCTTTTCTCCTGGACACCTTCCGGTGGTGACGCTCTCTATGTAGGGAGAACACTGCTTATTCTGACCTTGTGTTTCTCTTGCCATCAATAATGTGTATTTTTACAAAAAAATCCAGGAACATTTGGAATGTTACATGCCAAAAAATTTTACATTTTTATTTCATCAGGGACAAAATTGGATGGGAACAACTGAGAGTATGACTTTAGATTGCACCACTGAACATCAGGCCAGTGGAATACTAATGCAAGAATGCCGCTCCATATACACAGACCAGACGGAATCCTGAGAAACAGAGACAACCGATGAATTAACAGGGCTGGCCTAGATCCGTTACTATTTAGTGTCTGGACATGGAATAAAAATGAGGAGAAAAAAAAAGTAATGCTAGTGGTAAATACTTAATGTTTTCCCAGAAAGAAAAATAGGTCTTGGTGTGGTTGGTATGTCAGGGGACACCATGTGCTCTGTGTTCTAATGACATACATAAATAGCCCTGAAAGACACGTTAGTATTTTACACAAAAAATCAATAGCTCCCTGTTGAGTGCATGGGGTTGCTATTATGCTTCATTAAAGTGTATTTGAGGCTTTTCAACATCAAGTGGGGTTGCAAAGGACAAAGAGAGACACTGGGAACACGATGATGAAAAAGAAAGCAAGGAATAGGTGACAAGAATGGTTAGAAAGGGCCCTGTGTGTGCCTGGGATGTGAGCTGCTTGGGAGGGTCTCCAGGGTGGAGGGGGGGCGGGCCAGGAGCAGCCAGTCCCGAGGCTCTCCAATGATGACTGTTTTCCTGCATTCTGTCTCTGCTGCTGCTGAGACCAGGTGCCCCGAGGCAGGGCGGGTTCTCAGCACCCAGATCAGGCGAAGCTTGATTTGGATCCAGCGTGGTAAGGCAAAGAGCCCCCACTTTGGAGCAAACATCTGCTCTGCCATTCTGTGGCTCTATACAAGTCACTGAACCCTCCCAGCTGGGCCTCCCCCACCGCAGCCAGGGGTTACTTCCACGCCCTCCCCAGGGTTACAGTGAGGCCTGCACATGCGTGTGTGTGCCAGTGAGCCCTGGTGCACAGCGGGGGCTGTGGCTTAGTGGCTGTCCCTGGTGCTGTCTGTCTGCCAGTATTTCTTCTTCCCTGTCGGTGTCCCCATCCATCTCTGCCATTCCACGCAGCCCAGGGCTCTGGGCCTGAACTCAGAGACCACCGTTCCTCTCCTGGCTCCACCTTGGAGCAGTCAGGGGCAGTCTCTTACTGTCTCCAAAGCTCGGTCTACTTGAGTGAAGATGAAACATTTTATTATCTGCCGGCTGGAGCTGCTGTGAAGATTAAACACGGTGACGCATACTAAGTACTTAACACGCTGCCTGGCACGAGCAGACGCTCACAAAACACTATTGTCCTTTCATAGTCTTTAACTGGTGGTCCCAGAGCTAGGAGAGGCGAGAGTCTCAAAGAGGTGGTGAGGGTAACAGCGCGTGTTCCGTGCTGTGAGACCGGAAGGGGGAGGGTGGGAAACAAATCCACACCAGGGGCCTTGCCGTGTAGGGGGCACGTTTTCTTGACAGCAGGGAGCAGCTGTGTGGAGAGAAGGTGGACCTTCCAGATGCTTCTCTTTCCTCTTACAAATATTTCCCAAATAGCCCCTCATTTCAGGGGAGCTAGCGCTGATTACGTGTTATTTTTTGTTTTGTTTTGTTTTTTTTGAGACAGAGTCTCACTCTGTTGCCCGGGCTAGAGTGAGTGCCGTGGCGTCAGCCTAGCTCACAGCAACCTCAAACTCCTGGGCTCAAGCAATCCTTCTGCCTCAGCCTCCTAAGTGGCTGGGACTACAGGCAT
>CAUYRT010044414.1:0-76692 GCA_963574885.1 Lepilemur ruficaudatus | reverse complement strand
TTTGATTTTTTCTTGCTGATTTTCCTGAGTTCTAAATAGTTAATTTCTACTTTTGTTTTTAAAATATACCAAACACATTTATTTTATATTCTGTGTCTAATAATTCTAGTAACTGAAGAATTTGTTGGTCTGAATTTTCTTCCTGTTGTTTCTTCTGGCTGTCACTCTGTGTCTTGATCCTGTGTCTGTCTCATTTTTGTATGTGACTTTATTTTTCTTAGAAGTTCATCTATAGGAATTCTTCAAGAACAAATTTGGGGCATGTTCTTCCAGAGAGAACTGCATTTGCTTTTGTCAGTTATCAGGGGGCAGTTTTAGCCCAGGACCAGTTTAAATGCAATTTCTGGCTTAAAATTTCTTTTATTTCACCCAGGTAACATAAGTTTAGGCTACAAATCTGCATGAATATTAGCTTGTGTTTTATAAATAAGGGAATTTCCCCCTTGCAATCAGTATCAAATGTGAGACCAACAATTATCCTTCTTCACTGGGTGTTGTCCCAGCTACATGGGAGCCTGAGGCAGGAGGATGGCTTGAACTTGACAGAGTTTGCAATGAGCTATGATAGCACTACTGCATTCCAGCCTGGATGACAGAGCGAGATCCCATCTCTTAAAAAAAATATATCCTTTCACTCTCTTGAACTAGGTTTATTTCTAGTTTACCCTTTTGATGCTAAAGTTGAATGCTTTGGGGATTGCAACTTAATGCAGAGCAGTCTTCTAATAGACTGCTTAACATGAGCAGGGACATAGCCTTTGTCTTCTGTATCCTTCAATAGTGTGAAACTGAAGCTCCAGTTTACCTGCAGCAAATGTGCCCAGTGCTCTACTTACCTGGGTTTCTACTTTTGCCTAGTTATTGGCCTATGAGTATAACTTACTAGCTCATCAATGCATTAAAAACCAAAAAAGGTATTCTTAAGAACATATTTTATCCAACATTTGTAATTATTTTCAGTTGGAGGGGTTGGTCTAGGAACTTTATCCCCCTTGTTGCTGGAAATGAGTTTTCTTCTCTTCAGTACTTCCCAAGTTTTGTTGTATTTTATTAAGGTAAGTAGCTCAGAGTTGGAATATAGTGACAGACTACATGTCACTATTTTTTGAAGATTGTTTTAGAACAGTATGCAGAGATCATTCTCTTGCGTGCTGGTTTTCACAGTGGATATTTAAAAAAAGATGTCCAACTTTTCTGGGATTTAACAAGATTTCTACAGCAGACCTTGCTGGCTTTGGAGAAATTTAACTTCTTTATGTTAGTACGTTTATATTTTGAAGTTTTGAAATTTTTAGACTAGACAATGATCTAACTAGGAATCTAAATTATTGATTTTTCCAAACACAAAAGGATGGGCTAATGATGACAGAGAACCTTTTAAACCTATGATTTCTCAACTATTCTTGACATTATAATTTCTCTTTCATGGTTTCATCTTTCACATTAAATACCCAATTTTAAATTCCATTGTCTAATTGATTTAATGATTAAGAAAATGTTCCTGATATTCAGCTTAAACTTTTCTTCCTAATTTATTCCCATTACTCCTGGTTAAATCTTGAATAACTAGGATTGATGAGGCACTGAGAACTAATTAATTGATCGCTAAAGCATTGTGGTATTATCCAACTCTGCCATGAATAGTCTTAGTTTTGGAAGCCGTTTTAACAGTAAACTGCAGTGTAGGGCTGTTTGTTGTTATTTCTTGGTGTTTTTCACAAACAAGTTAATTTTAATATTTTCCCCAAAGATGCCACATGTAGGCATAAACTAATAAAAGGCTCAATTTTTACATGGACTTTTTCACTTGCTCTTCTCTAGTAGAGTTTATCATATTTGTGGAAAAGGCTTTCAAGCCTAAGTGACTCTCAGGGAACCACTTTTCTGGGTAGAACTTATGGATACCCTTTGAACATCAAATGACTCTCACTGAGCATGCTGCCATTTCTGGATCCAAAGCTTCCTCAGTTTTTTCTTACTCTGAACTGTTCTTACACTTTGCATTGCACCAACGAGTACAGCTCTATATGGTTTCCTTTGGTGGGTTTTTTTTAAAATCCAATGTGATTAAAGCTCCTTCAACGAGAGCCTTGTGACATCCTCCATTTTCCAAGGATTGTACTGGGAAATGCAATAGTAAGCATTCAGTTAAGGAAAAAGTGTACTCTAAATATCCAGGATAGTGATAGTAACATTGATTCTGAAATCAGGGAAGATTCCTCAAAGGAAGTGAGGTTTGACCTGAATCTAGATGGTTAAATAGGATTTGGGCAAGTGGAGAAGTGAAGACAGCCTTTTAAAACAAAAGGCACTGACTATGCAGATTCACCAAGGCAGGGCTATTTAGGAACTTTCTGGTGGTGTGATATAGGTTGTGCAGGTGAGGCAGGCAGGGTCAAGTTCCAGAGTACCTGGTGTGCTATACTTAGTATTTGGTTTTGGTCTTGAATGAGATGGGGATTTCATAATGGGGAGCTCCATAAGTATTTGTTGTTGATGATGTCAATGAGATTTTATATAAAGAGATTTTAAACTTACCTAAAAGGATTGGTTTGAGTGGAAGAAAAATAATTGGACCTTTCATTTACCACACATATTTTGATTTGCAGGTTGAAAAATTCCACATCAAAAACACTGTCTTGCATCCCTCTGTTCAGATAATTTTTAAGGTCCAATTTATGAGAGACACTCTCGTGGGAACTTTTATTTTCTCTCTGGTTAAAAATGCAACATGACTTGGGAAAAACAAAACAAAACAATGTGGATTTGACAGCTCTTTCCATTGTTAGATACTTAGCTGACCCGAAGGGGCTATTAGATATTGCTTTTCACATCTATGTGACAGACAGGTGAGGCACATCACCTGCTTATAAGGAAAAGGACGAGATGAAAAGGGTAGGCTTTAGTTTTGGACTTTGAATATTAATTATTAGTGGTGGGATGGAAATGGAATATGTTTTTATTAATTTATCAATTTCTTTTTTCATTTTCTTTATTAACCTTTAGAAAAATGCCTTTTAAAAATATCATATGGTACTGAGTGTCTTTTTAGTAACCTTCTAGAATTTTAATCACTCTATCTTCATTCTGATGAGATCTGGGAAATGTTGCCTTGTAAGTGCCTTATCTTGGTATTGTATTAAAACATGACTGTGGCCCTTTATAAAATTACCTCGGAGTAGTGCCCAAAGGATTCTTCTGGTTTTCTCTTTTCCCTGCTAATGAGCAGCATGTGGGAAGAGAGTAGGGTCAAGGTTATTCAATAATGTTTGTGCATAGTTTTTGTTGGCCAAGGTGGCATTTACCTTGATACATGCAGAGTTTGTTGGTTGGTAACTATATTAATGAAAGAAAATAATTTTTTTTTCCCTTCTGGGAGCTCTGTTAGAATTACTGTGAGTTCTTTTATGTACTGTTAATTTACTTTTAGATTAGAGGGTCACAAATGTTTCACACCTTTTTTCCTTTCATCCCTTCCTGACTGCTTGCTCCAGTATGTTGGGGAGGAAAGAAAAATGTGTTCAAGGAGAGAGAAGGTGAAGGTGAGAGATAAGGAAGATACAAGAAAGGAGAGAGCAGAGTGGGAAATAAAAAATGAAAAGAGAGCAGAAAAAGAAAAACGAGAAAAGAGATTCTCTTTCCTATGTTTCAGCATTTTAATTTACTAGACACATATTCATGGAGCAATGCTTCAGGAGCATAGAGGAGTGAAGGCTGACTTACTGGTTACTAAGCAAGAAAATTCAAACTAACTCATGGCCTCTGAAACAGTTTGAGACAGCAACTGTAAAGAAAAGTAATAGGACTAAAATACATTGGACACGTAGCTATAACTTTCATTTGAATGAAGGTAAAATATATTCATAGTTTATGTCCTTTTTGATTAACATCTTGAGATGTATATGTGTACACACACAGGCATATTTTATTTACAACTTTATTTCGGCAGTCATCTGGCATCTAAACCACCCTTTGAAATATTGCCAAAGGTCAAAGAAACAATTCTAAAGTTGGTGATAATAGAAATTAAAAGGTAAAAGAAATGGAAAAAGACAGTTTTTCACAGTGATTTCAAATTTTATTTTAATTTTGCAGCCTGAAGTTTAACACAAAAGGTAAATCTTTCTCGACAGCATAGAATAAGGAATATATCATATCAACTTGCAAGTTATTAACTGAGTTTTTTTTTTTAGATAGATATCACCTCAGTAACGGCTCCAAATGCATTTACTTTATTTTAAAGGTTGTTCTTTCCATTATTAATGCCGTACTGAATCACAGAGACATTTATGATGAAATGTGCTACTCTAAAAATCCTGTAAATGCATCTGCAATGGTTGCTGATACATTTCAACTCATCCTAAAATATACTGTAAATTTTTGGAGGATGTTTTTATCTTACTGTATATTCTCTGCAGACTGTTAGAGTCCAATTTATTAACTCTCTGGAAGGTGAAAGCTATGCTTGAATAAAGTGACACCAATATTTGTTAGATTTGGCTCAAATTATGTGTTTTATGAGATAACAGCACAATTCCAGACTTAGAATGTCTTACATCAATAACGATTCTGGTGGGGGTAGTGTAGACAAGTTTAATGAGCTTCAAAAGGGATTTCTTTGCTCATTAAAATCAGAAAATATATCTCCTACTGTATTTGCAGTGTCCCTACAGAAACTGATAAATTTTACTTAAAGAAAAAGGCTTTAATCAATCCCATAAGTGGTTTTAAAACTTATCCGTCTGTAAAGATATAGGGGGAAGTAGTGTAGGGAACTTCAACTAGCATTCTGTAGGCCTGAGTTTAAGTGCTAGTTTTGTTTTGTTTTTTTCCCCCTTACTAGCTGGACATCTTGAGGCTAGTCAATTAACCTCTCTGAGAATTAGTTGCCTCAGGTGTCAAACAAGGAAGCTGAATATGCTGTCTTTGCTTCAGCGTTTTTGGTCTTTCCAAGACTCTCAGAGCAACAAGAGTGTGAGTAGATTGTTATTTAGCAAGACTCGTGTCCCTCTGTAATACCTAGATCATTTAAGCAAAACAAAGAAGTACATGGGGTTTATATAGATTCCAGATTTAGATTCTAGGGCCATGAAATGCAAGAGGACTGATTTTAGGGTTCTTTTAGAGATGATCTAGATTAGATTCAAATCCATGCTTCTCACTTTGCAGACAAAGAGCCTGAGCCCCAGAAAGATTGAGGGGCTTGGAAATCTCACACACCATATGTATGTTGACAAAGCTTGAAATCCAGGCTTCTTATCCCCTTTACCGGATAGTATTTGGCAACAGTTTCCCTTTTCTGCTGCCTTTCAAAATTTGCCCTGGGTAAAGGATATCATAAATTCAGATTAGGTGCAGATATAAATGACTGATGAGTCTTCAATCATTTTTCTCTGGGACATAATAATGAAATTTGATTACTGACAGCAATAAACAGAGAGAGGTCTGGTATTTTGAGGGCACATGCCACTTTTTCAATCTCTCGAATTGGCCCCCCCTCCTCTTTTAGTTCCCTCATCAATATTTTTTTCCCTCTTCTTGCCATTCAAGTAAAACAGCTCTGATCTCTACTCTAGCATTAGTGAAAATTTTGCATGCCTTGCCTTTCATGTTTTCAGGGAAAGAGGGTCAGTTGTTAATTGATGTAACGAATGTTTATTGAGGATCTATTATCTCTAAGTACTGACTGGGTTATAAGGCTACACCAGTGAGCAAGACTCGGTTCTTAACCTAGTAAGTTTGTATTCCAGTGACAGATGTCATCCCTCTTGGGCTAGCCGGGAGGAATCAGCTATAAATGTCTAGAAGTTCCTGGGTGGGCTTTTGCCATCTCATTTCCCCCACATACTTTTTTCAGAAGTAGAAATTCCTTTAGAAGAGGTAAAAATGTCTGCAAATAATGATATGACTCTTTTTCATTGTCTTTTTTGTTTTCATGTGCCTTCTAGGTGTTAGAAAATTTTCCTAAAATAAATGACTTAACATTGATTTATTCTTCTTGAATTTTTTCTTTTTGCAATTTATGCTGGACCCAAACAGGTGCACAAATGTGAGCCTCTTAGGAATCTCAGGATTCAAAAGGGATATATAAATACTCCATATGCAAAGGAAGGCACAAACCAGACTGTATCTAGAATATTTTCAAAACCAGCAATCCACAATCTTTGTTACTACAATATTTTGGTTCTGCTTCAAGCAATTTCTTCTACCTTGTATAATTATGGCACTGAATAAATGTTCCACATTAAAACAGTTACTGCTTTTCAGCTCCAGGGTGGCTGTGTTTCAGAACTGAGGGAAGCATGTGCCTCCTGGATGAAAGGTGTAGTATAAATGCAACTTATTACCATTTTAGGCAGAATTCCCAGGCTGGCATTTAGCAATTAAAAAAGCCAAGCTAAACAAGCCCAGGAGATCAACATTCCCTTTTCTTCCAACCCAAGATGCTCAGTTATTATGGACAAATCACTAGAAGGCTCCACTGTCCTTCAGTGACTCTCTTTGGAGCCTCTAAAGCAGCACAGGCAGGAAGCGAGAGAATTATTTTTTTTTTTCATTCCTGTTAATCAATGGAGAGTTTAAATGAAGAGGTACAAATGACTCTTTCAAGAGTTTGTCAAAGCAAAATTCACAGTAGAAAAGATTTACTGATTTTTTCCTCTCAATAGAATAATCTCTCTTGATATTTCCAGGCCTTTATCTTCTCTTCAAAGAGCACTCTCTCCTAAGCTTAGGTTTGCAAGGTGCATGGTTGAGGTAAAGATTATCTTCATAGGAAAATGTAGTTTTGAAAGATAGATTTCTGAGAGAGCATGGTTGAGCAAAATAGATATTTCCATAACTCAAAGAAAAGAAACTCAACATTTTTGAAACCTGATGATTCTGAATATACTGATGATTCCTGAGTGAGTGATAAATGGAAAATACTTTCCTCAGAGATACATATTCTTTTTTGTTTGGATTCGGAACTTTACTCTGAGAGTAAGATTTTCTCCCTGGCATTGTTATCTTTAACTATTCAGTATTTTTTCTGCCTATTCTCTCCCAAGTTCAAGGTTATATACTCTCAGACTAGGGTGCAAGGTACCTGTACTTATAAGTAAATGTGAGATTGCCTTTCCGGGGACTGCCATGATCATCTTTCTAATATCGTCTAGCTAATGAATCTGGGAACTCTAACCTTAAGGCCAAATTATACACCATTAGTGACTTGTGTCTGGATAAATCACACCAATGAATAGATGACAATAATTTTTATCATCAAATCAAGTGCATTAAAGTTGTAAGTATATGAACCTAAATTTAGCTTGAACGCATTTAAAAATGTTTTCTCTATAATTTTTCTTGTGAATAAATAACAACAGAATAGAACTATGCACTACACTAAGGGTAAAAGTATCTTTCAGATGAAGACCTTGTTATCTTTTAAAATATTTTTTTCCTTTTGCTATTTCTTACCTACCATAAATGTGAACTTGGTTTCAATTTTTCCTCAACTCTTGAGCTAAGGTGTTTCATTTGCTGTTTTTCCTGGAGGGCAGCAACCCATTACATGCTAAAGGATATTTTAGAATATTACATACCCAGAAAAAAAGCACACACAAATATTCAGCCATAGCTCTTCCTTCAAAGTTAATATTTATGTTTATGTTTCTGAGGCTTAATGACAATTAGGTTGAGCAAAACAGGCACTGGAAGGACATTGCGTTCATAAAGCAACTGCATGATGCAAGAATGCATGGATACATGTCACTGTGCATTTAACAAAAACCCATGGAACTTTATAGCACAAGGAATGAGCCTTAATATATATAAATTTTGAAAAATCATTTAGAAGGTTGGAGGACCCTTGAATGGAATGCAGAATATGACAAAAGAATCTAACTGCATTACAGTGTATGAAACAACATCTCTAAAAGGATGGTGGGAGGTGCTAACCTAAGTAACTTTGAAAATGAGTAGAATCTGTAAGAATAAGAACAAACATAATATAGATATAAGTACCACACCCCAATTGATAAAAGTTATTTCCCACAGAGGTACAGTTATGAATTCTGAAACCCTTATATATACATACTGGAATTGAACAATTAAGTAAATGATTGGCAAGTGGCAGGAGCCAGGTTTCTCATTTTTGAAGTGAGATGTTACAGATAAACAAGGCAGGAGGCTACAGTGATCTGTATCCTAATGGACTAGAGTTGTAGACATCAGTATAAACTTAGATTTAGGTTAACATAAATGCAGATGGTTACACATAGAAATATTTATAATTGTGTATATATTCATGGATGAGTTAGTACACACACACATTTTTTCTTGCTCTGTGCTATACACAGAACGTTTTTGTCCCTCTCCCCAAAATTCACATGTTGAAACCCTAATCCCCCATGTGATGCTATTTGGAAGGCAACTAGGTCATGAGGGTAAAGCTCTTATGATGAGATTAGTGTCCTTATAAAAAGGGAGTCAAGAGAGCTTGCTTCCCCTCTCTCTCCCTGCCCTGTGAACATATGAGAAGGCAGCTGTCTACAAGCCAGGAAGTGGGCCTCACCACAATCCACCTATGCTGGAACCCTAATCTCAGGCTTCTGGCCTCCAGAACTGTGTGAAATAAATGTTTGTTATTTAAGCCATCCAGTGTAAAGTATTTGGTTACAGCAGTTTGAGCAGACTAAGACATTCTAACAGCTGGGCAAGCCTGCAAGAAATGACACCCCAGTAGCCATGAGTATACTTAGAGTCTAGATCTTGGTTTCTAATACCATTCTCCATTTAAAAATAATCTAGGGATCCCTGGAGAAATGACTGATTCCAGGACTTGGCAGGAAATACACAAGATGAGCCTGGAGCAATTTGTGGTGCCAGAAAGCAAGAAAGGATGGGGGTATGTCAGAAAGGATACAAGAGCCAACTGAATAAGCTCCCAATGGCCAAAGCCAGAATGATGTAAGCAACAAAAAAGTAGTATTTGATTATAACACAAAGTATGAAATAACTTTTTATGAATCCATACTTACATAAAACAATGTTTGAATAAATGGATACATGGCTTTCCAAAAGAAAAGGGGCAGGGAGTGTAACTTAACAGTAGGGAAACCTGACAAACACGACTTAGCCAGGTGATCAAGGTAAACATCATGGTGAAAAGTCACATTGATAGTATGTATCCTCTACATGGTGTGATTAAAATGGCATTTTACCTCTGTGGTCTTCTTCTCCTAAACCAATAAGTCTGATTTAATTATGAGAAAAACATTAGACAAGTCCCAATTAAGGGACATTCTACAAAATCCCTTCTCAAACTGTCAAAGTCAACAAAAACAAGGAAAGTCTCAGAAACTGTAAAAGCCACCAGGAGCCTAAGGAGACATGACCTCCAAATGCAGTGTGGTATCCTGGAAGAGAAAAAGGGAATTAGGTAAAAACTAAGAAAATCTGAATATAGGATGGACTTTAGTTTTAATAATGTATCAATATTAGCTCATTGATTTTGACAAATGGACTGTGATAATATATTAGTAGTAGGAGAAACTGGGTGTGGTCTACACAGGAACTTTCTCTACTGTCTTTGCAATTTTTCTATCAATCTATTACTATTTTAAAACTAAGAGATTATTTTAAAAAGTCTGGATAGGGTATGATTTAATCTGGGAGAACAGAGTCACTGTCCTGTCACAGTTCTTTGGCATATAACTGTTTCAGGAGTTTCTTATTTCTTCCAACACTGAGTAGAAGAAGCTCCAAACCTGCCTTAGAAACCCTCCATAATTTGGCCACAAATTTGTTGTACCACTTTTTTCTACATTATTTATCTCTTATTAAACTGTAATGCACTATTAATACTCTAGTCAGACTGCTGTCTTCACTCCAGATTTTGGTTTTCCCTTTGCCTGGAATGCTCCACCTGTTTTTCAGATCATACCTACTCTCAATGGTGTGCTGGTTCATAAAAATGGAAAAAAATATCCCCAATTTGTAGTGCTTGCCCATTTATGTGATGTACCCACCATGTCTGATTTTAAGTTGCCAATGTTTTAATAGTTAGATAGAAAAATTCCTAAATGTTTAATAACTCACTGTCACAGATGTAAATATGTACCACCTCCTTTCAGATAGCCCCAGTTCCCTTTAAATTTATTCTCTGCTAAACTTCTGTTTCCCAAGCACCTTTGAAGACAGTTTATTGGATGGTACTTATTGGCAGTTATGAAGTGGTCCCAGGAATCTAGAAAAGCTAGGTCTGAACACTGGCTCTGCTACTAATGAGTCATGTACATTTGAGAAATTACTTAAGTGTTCTGAGATTCAATTTCCTCATCTGTAAAATGGGAATAATAATAATAGTACCCTCCCTACTTGCCTTCCAGAGCTGATTGTAAGGATGGAATAATATGGCATGAAAATATTTTGACAAACGTGCTGTGTAAATACAGGGTGATAATACTATTATCTACTATAAAGTAAATGTGTATGTCCTGTTTAGTAGAAGGAGATCTTTCACTTGTTCAACAAATGTGTATTATTTTACTACCACATCTTAGACTCTGTTCTGGGCATTGTTCTCCTCTCTGAGATAAACTGATTTTATGTAGCAATATTAGCTTAAGGATAGGGTAAATGTCAATGAATGAAGTTCTTGGGGCAGTTACCCAATGATTCTGAAAGTAGAATTTCAGGAAAAGTGTGAGACATTGGACTAGACTGAATAGGAAGCAAAGACAGAAGGTCTATCTTTTTTAGAATTAGCTGTTTTAGCCTAAAGTAGATGCTTGTGCACCAAGTAGGGTCTTTACAAGATGGAGCTGAGGGGCTTAATTCACTCCCTCTGGTGTTTCACACTGTGGTTAAGTATGTGGACATAGGAATTTGTCTGCTGGATTTTGCATCCTACCTATGCCTTTTATTAGCTGTGTCAACTTGGTCTAGCTACTTAACATTTTGAACCTCTGTTTCATGATCTCTTTGAAATAATAATTATCTCTGCATGATAAAGTTTTTGTAAGGATAAAATGTGATAATGCATGTAAAAATATTTAGGGAATTGTCTGGCACAAAGTGCTTGATATAATCCCTGAAAGTTCCGCATGAATTGTGTATTCTTACAGTTCTAAGTGCTAAGGTCAGAACCATTTGAATGTCCCAGGTGAGTTACTTCTTTCGCTATGTATTTGTACTCGTTTGAGGTAAGATTACCCTTCTCTGGACACAGCCAGTTTCCTAACTGATTGAGTCCCTGTGATTTTAGGCAGGCCACTTTAGCTCTCAATGTAACAGCTTCTATTCTGTTAAAGGTGGTATTTAGCTAACTAGATAGTAGAATTGCAAAGTCACAATTCACTTTATATAAAAATGGCAATACCCAAGTCAAGTTCTTCATCTAAGAGAGGACTACATACACCACAGATACATAGTGTTTTTTGAGCAAGGGCCTGCACCAAAGTCAACGGTGGAATCTTATTTATTTATTTTTATAAACATGAAGCCATCCTCATTTGTAGAGATTCTGAATCAGTAGCTGTTGGGTAGTTCATTTATCAAAGAGGTCAATGAATGTTAATATAACAAGAACCTAATATTAATCATACAAAGACTTAATATTCATGTAGAATTGGGATGAATTATACAGAAAGATTTTATATCTGTTCCTTCTCCCTTTCATCTGTTTTAACCAGAAATCTTTGTTACACATTTCCTAAGGCTGAATTGACTTGTAATTGCCCTTTTTCTTCTCCAACTTAAAATCTTTATGATGGAAAATACCCTTCTCCTTTTTCTGTATTTTTCCTTATGTCAAGACAAATTTCTGCTTTGGACTGCAATGGTTATAGAACACAGAAAGAATGTATGTTTTCCATTTTTATTATAAAAAAGCATGTAAAAGAATATTTTTGATATATAGGTACTGGTCCTTATAAATAATATATAAGAAATTAAAATGTTCTGACACACCAGGAATTTGGAATGGTTAAAAATGTGAAATATATTGGGCTCTATTTAATAAGTTTGTAATGGTAGAAAGTCAAAAAGAAGATCAGACCCCTGACAATGAAAACTTCACAATCCTCCCCATCCTGGTTTCAATGTTAATTATTTTTAGGTTATTTTAGTGATAAGGTGGGGGGCAAATTAGAAGGTAACAAAGATATTGTAATACTGGATGGGGCCTCTTCATAAAATCTTACCATCTTTTTCTTTTCTGTTCCTATTGTTTTTGCAGTGGTGCTGATTGGTTTTAATTGGGGTCATGTGTAAGGCATTATGAGGCCAGTTAAACTTCCCAACACTCTGTGCATCCAATTGGCCTATGACCATCTGTGTCTTATGTAGGATCCTTTAGGGTCCATAGCTAAAGGAGAAGACCACTGGTATTATCCTAGAATCTATCTCTGAAATGTCCCGTGAGACACTGAAATAGACACCAGTTTGAAAGTCCTTTGAGAACCTTTTTACTCATGACACCTTGGTATATTAATATGAAACTGCATTCATATGATGATATCTATCACCATGAAATTTCTGTAGAGTTGTATTCTGAGAAATGAACATATTCTTCACAAATGCACATGTACACACATTAATAAAGAGTCACAAGTGTTTTATACCACATTTTAACTTATACATATGGTAGTGACTTTAGAGATTTAGAGATCCTCTGTTCGGAAAATCCCGTTTTACAATGGAGACATTGAAATTCCAGGAAGGAACACAATGGCAATTTAAATTCCCGTCAGAATATGGGAAGGCAGGGCTTGAACTCCCGGCATGGTTCTCTTTTTGCAATAAAATGTGTATGCAAGTACTTGGAAACAAGAATACAGACAGACATAGATATACACCTGTAATACAAAACTGGTTGGAAGCAAGTAATTTTCAATCAATTTACTATGAAACAAGAACCACTAATTTTAGCTTGAGCCTAAGTAGTTTGTTTTTACTATTTTTCCATACTGGACACATTCATCCTATAAAGAAAAACATTTAAAAGACCAAATAATCTTGATTATTTGCTGTCATAACTAATGAAAAAGGGTTTCAATAAATGCTCTAATTTCATACATTTTGTGTAATTTAGACTTTTTAAACTTTACAGCACTTACCACAAAGCTTTGCCTGTAAGTAGTGCTCAGTAAACCAGTATTAAGTAAAAGGAGAAAATGCGGGCATTTATTGACAATGAATGAGTTGTGGATGATTGCATTTCCATGTGTTTGAAGGAGGAAGGAAAGAAGATAAATGTTACAAATACCAACTAAGTGCCAGTCACTTTTTAGCCATTATCTAATTTAATCCTTAGCATGTTGGAAAGCTAAGGTTTAGATCAAACAAGAGTAAGGGGCATAATTAGGGTTTGAACCCAATTCTCTCTGATCACAAAGCTCATGCTTTTTCTTTTTTCTTTTCTTTTTTTTTATTTCGGAGAATTACAGCACTAACACTTTAGTTCTATAAATTGCCTTTGTACCTGACAAGCATACCCATCCCGCCCACAGTGTGCGCTGCATCTGTTAGGCGTGGATTTACCCATCCCGTCCTCTCCCCTCCCACCTGCCTGACACCCTATGAATTTACTTTCCATATGTGCACATTAGTGTCAATCAGTACCAATTGAATGCTGAGTATATGCGATGTTTGTTTTTCCATTCTTGTGTTACTTCATGGAGCTGAAGCCCATGGTTTTTCATAGAGTCAAATCCATAATATAGTAAAGAGGCTTTAATATGCTTTTCCTATTTTCAAATGTCTACGTGCCTGAATAGGGCAGAAGAAGGAAAAGAAAACAAAGTCAAATTCCCTGAAGACAAAATTTTCATTCCAAATGGTATATACGCTGTTCATTGTTTGTATGGTGTCACAGGGCATCCCAGTACTGTGCAACTCTAATCATCTCGAGACATATGGAAAGAGTTTTATGTTTTAAACAATTAGACTTGACAATGCTATTGTTTCTTTCTTATTTAATATCCCTCAACCTTGGAGCCCGGCCAGAATCTGTATTCTGTCTCCAAATTTAATTCTTATTCCTTCTACATATTGTTTAGTTGTCAGAAAGCAGCAACTTAATGATATTTGTTCCTGTGGCTTGGGATCGTCTGGGTTATGTCACTTTTCAGCTGACCTCCTTAGCTCAGAGGAAATAAAGTTTTCTGTCTAATGAATTTTTGGGGCCTTGTATAGTTGGCGATTTTGCTTTCTAAATCCTATGTTGTTCTGTAAATGTCATGAGATGATAAGATTTCCAGATATTAATTTGTTTCTGCTCAAAGGAGGAAGGTAGTTATAAATATGGAAGGAGCAGGAAATAAGGATATTGTCAAGGAGAAACTAGCTAAGTCATAGCTGTTGGTGTGTAACATGCTGGTTTGAAAAGTCTAAAACTCCAGGAGAGATGGAAACAGGGCTGGGGAGTGGGGAAAAAGGTATCTCTCCATTTTGTATCATTTCAATTCAATTCAGTTCAATTCAGTCTACTTCAGTCTGTTTCAATTCAATTCATCAAATATTCCTTTGAGCCAGAAGAGCAAGTACTGTCCAAGGTGCTAGAAAAGTATAGCTTTCTTTAAGAATTTGTGTGGGCAAGCGAAAAAGGACTAATAATGTGTCTAGTCTTGAGAAAGTCACTTTGTCTCCCCAGGCCTCAGTTTCCTCATCTGTTAAATGGTGATCTCTTTACCCACTCACATTAGGTGACAACTTTTATGGAAAGGAAACATGTTGTAATTGAAAGAGCACTTACTTTAAAAATGGTGATTCATATTTCAGTTCCGGCTCTGCTATTAATCTTTAGTTATTTAATCCTGGTAAGCCACTCAGCTTTCTGGTCTCATCTGAGAGGTCAGAGAAACTGATTCGAAGGTTCGCTTGTTAGTGTATACTTCTGTGAGACAGGATATAATCACATTTGTTCCTATATGATCAGAAGGAGAGTGATTATAAAAGTTAAAATTTTTCAAAAATGAAAATCTCTTAGAGAAGTCTCTGGCAAGGTTTCAGTTGGCCTGAAGTTTATATTTGTCAACTTGCAGCAAAGAAATATTTTATTAAACTAACATTTATTAGTTTATACTAAGAGTTCTGATAAGTTATATTTTAATATTTTAGTTTCCCTCTCTGTGGTGCTCTTTCTGCATAAGAATTTCCCACCTGATTGACATTAGGCTTTGCCATGTGACTTGCCTTAGCCAATAAAATGTGAGGAGAAATTAGATGTGCCACTTCTGAATGGAACTTTAAGAGATACCAGACCAACAGCTCACAGAAAACAGCTGTCAGAGATGTCACTGTCATTTATGAAGGACTCTTTCCCCTCTCAGTCTTTCTATTCTCTGCAGAGAGAAACACAAATTATCATCACTGTGATTCAACTTCCATAAACAAGGAAGAAAGAATACATGGACCACTAACTAAATCTGCCTCAAATATTTGGGGCTTGGCCTTTAATTTACCCACTATATTATCTATATTATAGTCGAAAGAAAATTGAAGTGCTCAAAATATTGATATAATATTATATCCACTATTTGAATTAGGTATAAGAGCTCATTTGGGGATCATTTTATTATATTTATATTGTTATTAAGACTATTACCCAAATCTTAATGATCTTAAGACCCAGATATATTTTTCCTCACATATACCATCCCAATCCCCTTCAAAACATAAGCTTCTCTGCAATACTCCAGCTTTCATTTTCCCTCCTGCAAATCTGCCTTGGCCAATGGAATTGGATGGGTTAAAGCAGTGGAAATTGGGGCCCACACTCACTCAAACCAGAGCAGATTTTAGGTTGGGGTCCAGAGCCATAGTGATCTTTTAAAAATGTGAATCTGATCATGAGGCTTCTGTTTGTAGCACTAGTCAGTGGCTTCCTATATTGCCTGTCAGATAAAATCGCATTCCTGCTATATTGTTACAGTCAAATTATTAAACCTCTCTATGGCTCCATTTCCTCATCTATAAATGATGATAATATCATGAGGAAAATATACATAAAGCACTTAGCACTGAGCCAACAAATGTTCCATATGAACACTATGGACTTTCTCTCATCAGCCATGTTCCTTTTCAGTTCTCCTTTTACTCTATCTTGCAGCCACCCTCAACAGAGAGTTCCTCAAGTATTCCATGACCTTTCTTGTCTCTGTGCTTAGGCTATGATTTTTATTTCTGTTTGCAATACTCTTCCTCATCCTGACTCTTGACCAGCCTCATTCCTATCAATATAGTATAGTGGGTACATTAAAGGCCAAGCCCCAAATCTTTAAAGCAGATTTAGTGGTCCATGTATTCTTTCTTCCTTGTTTACGGAAGTTGAATCACAGTGATGATAATTTGTGTTTCTCTCTGTGGAGAATAGAAAGACTGAGAGGGGAAAGAGTCCTTCATAAATGACAGTGACATCTCTGACAGCTGTTTTCTGTGAGCTCCTGGTCTGGTATCTCTCAGGCCTTTGGAGTCATGAGCCTGATTGGAGAGATCCCAAAGTTCAGATGCGGGGGACTATGATTAATATGAATGCTGTTTGGGTTCTGTAGGACCACTTCTGATTCAGCAGAATTCAAAGAAGAGTTGTAGGTAATTTTGACATTTACAGATTGCTTTCTATAACCTCCTCCACACACTCTCCGCAGAACCCCAGTTCTTTCTCTTTTCCCCTTCCTTTTTCCATTCTGCCTTTCCATTTTTTTCTTCTTCCCCTTTCTTTTGCTTGTTCCATTACTAGTCGTTTTTCCTCTTTTGAAACAGTCATATCTGCAGAAAATAGCATGCTAGAAAGGAGCTGACTGCCAATATGCATAAGAAGATTTATTGCAACAGAGAAAAGATGTTATGAGATATTGCACATATTTCCCTTTTGGTCTATAAAGACCTGGGTTTGGCTACTTTTCACTTATATACTTTAAAGGAGAGCAGTTAGGCCAGAATAGGAGATTTGAGGGATGACAGAGATTTACAGCTGAAATGGTCAAGAATATGAGTGATTCTACAGTTGAGGCTTCTCTCTAACAGCCACAGACACACTGCAGCCTTCGAGGTACCATTCTGAGCGGCCCCCAGGGCAGAGGTTTCAATGCTGCTCTTCCCGAACAAACCGCCCAGCCAGGGAAGTTGTCAGAAAAGATTAGTGCAGGTTTAGGGGTAGTTTTTTGAAGTTTTTCTGAAATAACCAATAATGAGTTGCTGGCTTTGATAGCTCTTTTTATAGATCTTGCAGCAGCTGGATCAAAATCTAATGAAGATGTTTGCATCTGACAATGGCAGGCCTGCACATTTCTATCCTATTTCTTGAGTACGCAAATGCATTTCATTTGGGAACATGAAAGGCATATTTAGTGACAACTGATGGTTCTTTGTTTTTTAATTCCCAATAATGTCTTCAGTAAGTGCTTTTGTTAACATTTTTGCATTTCACAATAGGTGACACAGGAAGATAATCGGTGTGCTGAAAGCAATTAAAGAGTTTATATCCAACTTGTTCTGCCTATTAAATGGATCCATTCAGCAAAGAAGCACATTAGCATCTTTACAGTGGGATGATTGTGGAAATAGGTTATTC
This sequence comes from Lepilemur ruficaudatus, assembly GCA_963574885.1. Classification (NCBI taxonomy): domain Eukaryota; kingdom Metazoa; phylum Chordata; class Mammalia; order Primates; family Lepilemuridae; genus Lepilemur; species Lepilemur ruficaudatus. The sequence continues at coordinate 59,135 of CAUYRT010044414.1, read as the reverse complement.
ACGGGGCCTGTGCATCTTCCTTTTTTTGCTATAAGACATGTCTTCAAGATTGGAGAAAAGGAATGAGCTATTTTTCTCCCCTTGGAACTGTAAACAGAAGTAAAACTATTAATAGATGCTGTAGCTAATCCCAAGAAGCTGCAACTGAGAGATTAAATAATGTCAAGATGAGAGAAAGCTGGAATGAAGGGAGGGGAGGAAGGGAGGGGAAGGAGAGAGGTGAGTTCCCTGATCACTGACTTGCATTAGACAAGGACAAACTGAAGGACTCCAGTTTATCGCAGGATTGACAATTGGTATAACGTGAGATTCCTGTTTTCAGCAAAGTAAATATCGCTTCACTTATTTCCTAAGTATTGTTCTAATGGGAAGATTTGCGTTTTGCTTTTAAAGTAGTAATCAAGATGATTTTAAGTGGGATTTGGATGCCATGGAGATGCGGCTGAGCCTAAAGGGAACAAATGGACCGTGTGAGCTAAAAATTATGTTTTGTGATAAAAGAAGGAGAGAACTGGGAAGCTTTTCGATAAATTCACAATTTGAGACTGGGACCCTATTTTTACTGCCACAAAGAATGTATTATAGTAAGTGGGATTGGCATATAATTAAATCTGGTACCTGGCCTATTATAAATGATTAAATGCTTCCAAATTGTATTCATACTAATAATCTTATACTTGTGTTGATCCTTTATTCAGTGTTGTCTGAGAGACATTATGAGTTAGCAGTTCTGCTAAGGATCATCACTTCTCTTCAGATCTTTGCAGAAACAGTGAAGTTGGCGTTATTGATACAATTTAGTACTATTCAATGTGTGGTCCATGAACATCATCACATCACCACCATCATCACTTGGAAACTTATTAGAAATGCAAATCCTCTGGCTTTACACCAAACCTGATAAATCAGAATCTCCAAGGAATGTGTTTTAATGAGCTTTACAGGTAATTTTTATGCCTCCTAAAGTTTGGGAAGCAAAGTCTTTATAGTTGAAAAATCTGAAGGTCAGGGTGTTTGAGTGAAATGGTAAGGTCACACTACTTCAGAGAAACAGAATTGACTTTTGACTCAGGATTTCTTGCTGTGCCCCAAGCTGGGCTCTTTTACAGGGTCACTGAAATTCCTGATCACCCACTCCTAGAGTCAGGAGCTTACTTTTCTCTGAGGATGGTTCTTCATTAGAGAATGTGACTGAGGATGCTTGGAATTGACTGATTTGAGCTGTTGTTCCTCTGCCGGAATATAATAAGTTCTGCTGGGTCTGTCAATGTGCCTAGCTTCTGATGGAGGCTGGACTGGGCCCCTTGCTGGCGTGCAAAGAGACCAAGAAAACATAAACAATGACTGACAGGTAGGTCGAAGGGTGAGAGTGTGGGACACCAATCTATTTCATCTACTGGAACACCATGGAGAAGAGTGAATGTTGATCATTTTTCAACATTTTTATCCCTATTATATTCTGGGGGAAAGAAAAGATCCTTGCAATATTATAGAAATAAATCAAATTTATTTGTGATCGCAGGTCACTAAAATCAGCAGTGAATTGACCTACATCAGATAATTTATTGGGTGCTTGATAATATAGACCAACACCTGGGGAAACAGGCTTATTGATGTCTGGTCCTATTGACTGTCATTTCTGTGCTTGAATTAACGTTACTTCAGGCCTTTGGTGTTCAGGCTGCAACGAGCATTAAGAGAGAGCCGGATACTCATTAGGCTATAACTGTTTTTACTGGCATCATTTTGCTTTCACTTCACCCATTTTTTTTTTTGTGCCCTCTTTCTTGATAGTAGTTGGAAGTCATGACCCAGAGCTTAAAATGTGCTAGTCACTCAATAAAGGTAGGCTTTCAAAACATAATTAATGCTGTCATTTGATAGCTGATATCTTCAAGAGAGGGTTTCAAGGAGGGAGTATGTTAGAGGAAAGTGCCTTTGGCATCTTACAGACAGAGGTTCCAACCCTGGGTCTGCCATTTGCTAGTTTGTATGTCCTTGGACTGATTACTTTTAACTTCTCTGAATCATAGTTTCCTTCTGTAAAATAGGGGGAGTGTTTTATATGTCATAGAGTGTGGATTAAACATGGGGTATCCATACATTCAATTTTTCCAGGACCATCCAGGTTTACAATTGTTATCTTTATGTAATTATTTATAGCATTCCCTTTTACAATGAATGGGTACAGATTTGAATGATGAATTATACAGTTACACTAATTAAATAAGATAATATATGTAATATACCAATGTCTTTAATGCACTATGTCCCATTGATAATCAGTAAATGGGAACTATTATTTGAAATATTGCATCTGGGAGCCAGTTGTATATCCTTAATAAACCAGACTTAGTTTTCTTCCCTGGAAAATGAACATCCAGGCATTCAGGCTGTGCCTATCTGTGCTAGAGGGTTTGACAAGTCTGGGCTTCCCTGTGTTACCCCTTCAGCCTGAATCATCTCTTACGTCAGTAACTGCAAGATCCTGGAGCAAAACTCACTGGTCATTCAGCAGAATTGAGTGTTGCTGTCACCTAGGGAGAATTGGGCCATTGGTATAGTGTTTGGAGCTTTTAGAAAGAAAATTTATGGTACAGTAAGACAGTGTATTACGTTTGTTGAATAGCCAATGTCAGGTGCTCTACATCTCTGAACTCACAGTGAGCATTCTTAGCCCCATTTTACAAACGAGCAGCCCCAGATTCAGAGATGTTAAGGAAAATTAAGATCACACATTTGATAAAAGGAGAAGCCAGGAGTCAACCTTGTATTTTTCTATCTTCTAGGCACATGCCCTTTCCACAACAGTGCTATTAATGATGAGCAATTCTAACACCACATGAAATATGAGTAAAACCAATCAGTTTAATATCATTCTTGGTTTCCTATCTCTGATAGGTGGAGTAGAAATACTTTGAGAGAGGTTATTTCTAAAACTATCCTGCTGCTTCTTTGATTTCCATATCTCTCCCCCATATGCCCATCAGGGATACAGCTTTTCATAGCTCATTGAGCATCCCTGATATTAATTGCTGCTATCCTGCAGCCTCTGTCAAACATCCCCAAATTAGGACTATTAGGAAGCAGAAGGTCTGATTTGGGCCTGATGTGGTAGAGATTGGTGGATGGAATGAGAAGAAGAGGGGAAAGAAGGAAGAAAGGCAGGAAAGACTATCAGATAAGGACCCTCTCTGCTTAAACAGATGCAGACTTTTTTGGGGAAACCCATTTCTTACCCCTTCCCCAACCATTTTAGGTTAATTCTGACCTGCATTAAGTAGATAAAGATAAATGTGAATTTTAAATTATATTTAATCTTCATTAAAGTAATTATCTATCTTAATGAAAAATTTGCTGGGTTGTGGTTGTGCAATGGAGTATAAAATCCTAAGTGAATAAAATCAATTTCATTTTCAGGCTAGCTTTTCTGTCCATTAATAAACAAGACACAGAAAATATATTTGCTCAGAGTCATGCAGCCTGCTCATAGCTCACAAAAAGCCAATACCACTTATAAAAGCAGGGCAGTTGGCTCTCCATTTCTCGGCCTTCATTTTTCAATCTAAAGGAGAGCTTTCATCCCAAGAAAGTTCTGTGAGTTTCTACACTGGGGCTGTTTTAACTGGGCCCAACAGTGAGACAACCGTGGGTGACATCTCACACCCAAATGACTGCTCTAATGGAATGGTGTTTATGTGGTGTGGTGTATTTCATCTAAGTGCCATGGTTTATTAATCACATAAGTATGAATTAGACTCTGGCATGTTTATGTTTCCTAATGTATGAAAATTGCTTATTTATTTCCATGCTATTACAATGGAAAGAAACAGACTGGTTCTAAATAGCAGTGTACTGTAGTGTGAAGCAATTAAGTGAGTTATGCATGCCCTTCAGGAGGAGGATAATGGGAAATTGGTGCCAGCTAGTCCTCATTGCTGCTGGTGAAAAAGAAAAGGACATGTCAAAGAGGAACAGAGACTTGTCCATATTTCAGTGCAAATATGGGAGTCTCCACATCCTTAACATTTAGCTCCCATGATTTGCTTAGTTAAAACTTTTGAAAAATGTAAAAAAAGAGCTGAAAAGAGTACCATCCACGGGAAGTTAATAATAAAGGATATCAATGACAAACTTTACCTTTTTCTCTTTCTTTTATACCCCTAAAATTTAGCAATAATAGATGCAAACCACCCCCAAACCAGAATGTGCACATACCGCCTTGCTGCTTGAGGCAGCTATAATGCAGTGTAAGCTCTACATTTCCTTCCATGGAGTAAGAGCTTTTATATATTGAGTTAGTGTTGTACATGTCACTTACTATTAATTAAATTACACAGTGCTTTTTATGTGCTAGGTTGTGTTCCAAGTATTTATTTATTTAAGAACAACCCTATGAGGTAGTTTCCCTACTATTCTCATTTTACATATGAGAAAACTAAGGCACAGAGAAATTAAATAACTTGTCCAAAGTTACACAGCTGGTAAGTGGCAGAGCTGGGATTTGAACCTGGGCAGCCTGGTTCTAGAGTCCATGCGCTTAACTGCCGTGCTCCCTTGATTCTCTCACTTTGGTGTGAACGGGTCACCTCACTGAACCTGCCAGAACTTTGGTAACACTGGGGAAGGTAATGTTTACTGAAGTCCTACTCAGGTACCGTGTTAGGCTCTATATAAATATCATCTCATTCACCTCTTACAACCACTTGTGAGGTAGGCAATTTCTCTCCATTTTACATACAAGGAATCTGGCTCAGAGAAATTTTCTAGCTCACAAGGAGGGCGAGTCACAGTTTTGTAGCTGACAAGGTCACAAGAAGTATAAGAGAGGGAGCAAAGTTTCAGACTCAGGTTTGTCTATGCTAAAGTTTGTACTTCTTCTATGGCATGCTCTAGGGCTCTGAGGGAAACACTTAGGACAATGAATGTGAAAGTACCGAATGCCTCCTGGCACATTACGCACTCAGTGAAGGTAAACTTTGCAAATGCTTGGCAAATCATATGGAAATGTTTACTATTACTGTCAGTGCCTTGGTCTGATGGTAGCAGAGGAAAGTGTTCCCAGTGGGAGGATGTGCTCTCCAGGCTACTGATCTATCAGTACTCAATAGTGATGTTTACTGCACTTATCCCTATAGGACTTTGGAGAGTTCTGAAATAGAAAAGACTAATATACATTTCTTAATTGCAAAACAATGGGCCACAGTCCTCCTGAATTCTCTGCTAAAGACATGGTTTCTGCAGCTGTCACATCCCTGGATAGGCCAATGGCTTTTTAAATCTTTGTTTTAGAGTGAGACAATAACACAGACATATACAAAGGGTATTGTAACGAATACCATGTACTCAAACCCAAGAGGAGTGCATTATAGGTAATATTGGTTTCAGATTATTTTTTAAAGAAATAAATCACTATGGATAGATCAGAGTTTCTTATATTCCCCTATGAATCAGAATACCTCTCCTCCTTCCTTCTTTTCCTCCATCCAGTCACCATGATGAATTTTATGAATATCTAATTTACATATTTTACTTTTAAATTAATATTATATGTAATCACAAATAACAAATGGCATTAAGTTTTAAATATTTACATAAATAGTAATGTGCTTAACTGCTCTTTTCGTAATCAGTCTCATGATAATAACATTTTTATCATGTCCATACATACATCTCTAGTTCATTAATTCATTTTTATGTAGTATTTCATCCTCTGAATATGCAGAAATGTATTAATACCCCTATTTTTGGACACTTAAATTGCTTACAATTTTTGTCATGCAAAATTGACTATTGATTTTTAGCTTACATTATGATGTAAAATATTGCTCATAGCTGCTCTAGTAGGTTCCCCTTTCATTTTCTCTTAGTAATATCATTGCTTGATTTCCTGGCCCTTTTGCTTTGATGTGTGCTGGGCCTGTTGCTTTGCTGTTCTCCCAGACTTAAGCTCTTAACTATCACCCCAGGAGATCCCTTCTCTTCTTTCTGGTTGGCCTGTTTCTGGATCCTGTTAAAGAAAAAATTATTCATGACACTTGTTAAAGATAGTAAGGAAGACTTTATTCGAAGGAGGGGTCTACTAAAATGGAGTTTTGCGGCAGAAAAGAGAGATCAGGCTCAACTCTGAATAAAACAGGAAAAGCAGCAATTTATAGCCAAGGAACAGGGTAGGGGTCAGTGGTGAGAAAATTACAAAGAAGAAACAGAAAGGGTAAGGGGGGATTTTGGCTAAACCGACCTAACCAGATTCTTGCTGAAGGCAGGCTGAGGTGATCAGACAAAACCTGGAGGATGGTGGAGGGTGAGGAACCCAATTAGATATAGAGAGTGATCAAAGATGGAGGATGGCAGGTTCTGGCCATCTGGATTCTTAACAAGATTTTTTCTAGAATTGGACAATGCAGTCAATCCTTGATCCTCAGGAGGCAGAGGCAGGATGATTGCTTGAGCACAAGAGTTTGAGGCTGTAGTTTGCCATGATGGTGACTGTGAATATTCACTGCTTGTTCACAGGAGCCTGACCAGAGTTTGATCAAGGAGAGAATCTTTGTCAGTCCCTCATCTTTATTTTCCTGTGAAAGATTATCTGTTATATGTAGCATCACTCTCACCATTTTTTTTTTCATTCTCTGCATTGCATGATAAGAGCTTGAAACTCCATTTTCTAGAATTGGTTTCCTTGTATAATTTTGGGTTATAGTGTCATGAAGAAAAGCATTTATTTACTTGAGATTTTTGGAAGGCAGATGGGAAGGAGAAGACATTATTCTCTAGTGGCAGTTACCTGCAGACTGAAGGTGAATAGCAAACTCTAGAGAATGCCCTCATAGGTGCTAAAGGCAACTGAAATGGGATTCAACACTTTATCTGAAATTCACTTTCCCAGCATTTCCATTGATTGTGTAATCCTCTAATTCCCTTTATTAAAGCCCTTTTTACTTGGACTATCTACAGTGATTTTTGACTCACTACCTTATTTTTTTGAGCACATTCTCCAGTAGCCAACATCACAAGATCAGAAATATTTTTACTCTAGAATGTGTAAGGTATCCATAAGCTATCTTCAAGCTTTCATTTATTATTGACTGTTATTATTGTTGTAAAGAAGTCTGAGTCTGATATTCTGATCTTGATTCTTTATATGTGAAAACTGGCCCTATCCATCCCCACACCTCTGAACCTTATAAAATTTCTCTTAAATCGCTGGTTTTTGTAACATCAAGATGATGTGTTTTCATATGAGCCTCTCAAGCATTTTGCTGGATGATCAATTGGGCTTTCTATTTGAAAATTCTTTTGCTTCAGCTCTGGGAAAATTTCCATTTTCTTTTATTTTTGATAACTTCCTTCCTTTCCTCTGTTTTATTTCTGTCCTCTCTGTTGGTAGGTGTTGGAGTTCCCAACTTGGTTCTTTAGATTTATTCATTTTTCTTCCAGTTTTTTTTTTTGGAAATAATCTTTTTCTTTTCATTTTACTTTTTGAGAGTAATATTTAATTTTTTAAAAATGTTAGCTTCATTTTTAATTTTCAAAATATCATTCTTGTTTTCTAAAATCTTCTCTACTTCCTTCTTTCCTTCCTTCCTTGCCTAAAAGGAATTGTGTTATTGTTAATGTTTTCTCCAGTGTGCACAATGTCTTTTATTTATTTATTTTTACCTCTCTGAGGATATTGGTTAAGGTTTTGTGGAAACTTTTTTTCTTGCCACCTTGAACTGACTTTTTCTTTTGATATCCCTGTTATTATTTGTGTTGGCCTTTGCTTTTGATGTATTAAATATACAATGAACTGTTCTAATCCATTCATATTTTGAAAGCTTTGTATGCATGTGCATGTGTGGCTTAGCAAGTAGTGGACTTTGTTGTAAGGAATAAAGCCATTTGGTAGAGAACAAGCCATTTAGTTGGAGGATCATGCCCTGTGGATCTTTCTCTGGGGCTCGTTGATTTTTTTCAGATACATTCTTCCAGATCCTTCCAGGAATTTATATACATGGCTTATAGGATTTTGAGAGCCAAATAGAGGGAGATAATTAGGGCTCTTATTCTGAATGTGAACTTTGACTTAATCCTGATTTTTTAGTAAGACTCACCTTTGCCCTCTTCTGTGGTAAATTTCATTTCTTCTATTCAGTTTATATGAAGAGTAAACCTTCTGTCTTCTACCTGGGCAGAGAAGGAAAATGATTAAAACAAGTTTTGGGTTTAGATGTACCCATTATTCTTACTATCATATTATAGTTCTTGGATGTTCCCAATTTCAAGCTAGTGGTGCCTTTTGCATCTGCTTCTTCTGTGTGTGTGTTTGTGTGTATGTGTATGTGTTGTTTGTTTCTTTTTATTTTTCATACAGTGGTTTTCAACCACCTTTAGTCCTGGAAACACTTGGAACTTTTATCAGCCTCTTCTTCAGGAGGCGAGCCTGCTTAGCCCTGAATTTAGTTAGCGATTCTCTCTCTTCCCTATAATGAAAGTGTTCTGTTATTCCCTATTACTCTGCAGGAATCAAGTGTGTAGTTACTTCTGTCTGCTTGTAGACCTAGATTTCAGCAGACCCCTGGCTTCAGCCTTGCTCATTATTGTGAGTTTCTATTCCATTTCTGGTGCAATGGATTATACATCTTATTTTGGGGCCAAAGTATGTATTTAATTTTAATTTAATTTTAAATATTTTATTTTTCATTTTTATCTTGGTGTGGTACAGAAGTTCAAAACATGAACTTGCAGAATCATATTTATCTGGAATCTTCTCTCTCCTTTTCCCCAAGACATTGATGATAAATTGTTTTATTCTCATTGCAAAGCAGGAAAAGGCCTGAAAAGAAAAAGCCACCAAAAAGTGGGCAAAACCCTCTTTAACCTTGTTCCTAAAGACTCTTGGTTGTGATACAGATATGCTTAGTCCTTTTCTCAACTCCATATAAATTTACCTTTTGGTATAAGAATCTGAGAAGCAGAAAATCAGTTATAGGTCTGGGATGACCTACATTGTAGGGTTGTTGGTAGTTTTTTTTAAATAGCTATATTTTAAATTTAAAATTGAATTGAACTGGAAAAAAAATTAAGAGCCCTGCCATTCTCTGTGTAAGATAAACCTGTTCAGTAGAGTGAGAAACAAATCCAAGCCTTCCCAGGGTGTTCTAGTCCTCTCTCCAGTGTTAGTACTTTACATCTTAGAATTCTCATTATCATTCTGTGGTTTCCTTTACCAATAGGGGCTCTCACAATTATGGAAAATTTTCTTTTTAACTTAGAAGAAACAGTTCATTGTCTACTTCCATCATGTGTAGTATTGTAATGTGTCTCTTTTTTCTCAGATAATCCAGAGATGGAGGGAATGAAACACCTCATTTTTATTATTTTCTTTTCCAGCAAACTCTTAGATTCTCATTAAAGCTCCACAAACATGATAACACCTGCATCAGGCCACCTGCTTCTGTTGGTGTGACACAAGTAAATTCCTCTCAGAGGTGACATTGTAATTACTACAAAGCATCTGAAATTATGAGAGATTCTTGATCTGGTTTGTTTTGGAAGGGGCTTGCTTGCATCAGTAGAATTGATGCCTTGATATTTGAATTTCTAATAGTATAAGGAAACAGTTTACATGAAAGAGGACAATAAAATCTCCATTAAAACACATAACTATTTAGCAATGATTAATAAATGATTTTCTAAGATGATCTAGATATTTCGCTGTTCTCTTTTTTGAAAATTTCCAAGATTCCGGAGCCAGGCTATGTGAGCTCAAATGGTTCTTCCATTTTATTAGCTGTGGGGCCTTGAGCCATTTATTATTTTAAACCTCTGTGCTTTGCTTTTTTTATCTGTAAAACGTGGTTTGAGATTGCAACTGCTTCATATGGCTGTGGCATGTAGTTAATAAATGAATATGTGTAAAACACTTTTAACAGTGCCTAGAGCGTAGTTAACACTTAATAAATGATATTTTTTTTTTATCATCTACTATGTACAAGGCTTTATTCTAGCCATTGGGGATACATTGGTGGTCATCATAGAAAAGTTCTTTGCTATCAAGAACTTTCATTCTAATGGGTAGTAAATGAGTAAAACAAATAGCTAAGATAATTTCAGGTAGTAATAAGTGCCATGAAGAAAATAAAGTTGATAATGCCTAACACAGGAATTGAAATTGCTAAATGAACATTTATTTTGTAGCTGAGAAAAATATATAAATGCTGTGATAGATGGTATCACAAATTTTTAGAACAGTACTAGTTTGACCTGCGGCCATATAAAAAACATGGATAATGGCTGCAGAACTTGAACCTAATTCTGTCTGTGCCAGACACTTACATTGGAGGATTGTGTCATCTTTTGTCAATCTTCTTCTATCACTGTAGGCCACTCTCTCTGCAAGGATTTCTCCTTAGACTACTGACTCTGATCATTCTTAGTTTAACAATTTGCATATAAATGGGATCCCTTGCTTCCAAATTCACCATTGCAGTGGGCTACAGTTTAGATGGGGGCCAAATCAATATCATTTTGTTTATCTTATGCTTTATCTTGTGCTATACTTGTTTTCAGTAGGTATTAATATATATCATAACTGATTAGTCCACATATAAAAGTAATAGCAATGGAATTGCTTCAGAAATCTATTAAGCATATAAAAATCTATAGCAAAAAATGATGGGACAATTTATTTTTCCTATTATGCTATGTTAGACTCATTAAGTTTCATTAGGCAGACTCATAAGAGCCAAAATGATAATATTTCTGAAACTACAGTTTATTGTCAGAAAAGGCCACAATAACAACAACATATTATATCAGAACAGCAGCAAGCAGTAAAAATATTCACTTTAGCCAGAGGCTACATCACAGCAAAGGATCTGGAGAGGCTAGTAGTAGGCTACTGTCGTCCTCTCTCTGTAGGGCCACATCATTTCTCTTTCAGATTAGGAACAACTTAAGTGTGTGCAGAATACCTCAGGACCAGCAAGCCCAAGATGGAGTTTCAAATGGGGCTCTTGTACCCTGCTGGCCATGTAGATACTTTATTGCTATGTGAACAGACTCGATGTCAGGGTGTTGTATTGAAACTTGGTGCAAACTAATAATCTTGCTGATAGGCTGGTACAAGCTACCCCGAAACAACGCTATTAAAAACTACTTTTCATGCCTTGACCAGATGTCAACATCATGTAGGTAAATCTCTGACTTCAGAAAAACAGCTCAAGCCAATTCCAGGGCTGCTGGAATTAACCCTCTTAGCACACCTGTTTTAATGATGAATTAAATTTAATCCTTAAGGTTTCCACAGTATCCTTTATATTTAGTACGGAAACAATTACTACAGATTTCTGAATACAGGTATGGTATAGAATACTGATGTAGCTCTGCTCTGAGGAATGTGAATAGTAGAAATGCCGAGTAGATTTTTAACTAATGTCTAATAAACTTCTAATGTCTAATAAACTTCTCAAACAGAATATTAAGAGTTTGGGAAGACTTAAAAAAGAAGAAAAAAAAAAAAAGAAAAGCACTAATTTCTAGGTATCATTGAGAAATCATTAGAACAAGCTATACCACAGAAGCTAATTTTATTTTCTAATGTCTAAATAATACAAACATTTTCTTTATTTTTAATTACAATGCATTTGACAAAGAATTCTGTGGTATTTTTGTGGACAAGTTGGAGGAATACAATACAGACAAATGGAACTTACGTTGGGTGGAAAAATTATACTCAAATTGTTCTTGTTAATGAATTGGTGCTAACTTGGGAAGAGATCTCTAAAAGGCATGCCACATAATGATTATGTCCAACAAGACACAAATCTGGAAGAGATAGCTAACATGCTCCAAATATGCAAAGAGATGGTGATAAGCTAGATAGCTGGGCCAAAATGATTACACTTGAATTTAAGTGATGTCCATCTCTAATTTAACAATAGCTAATATTCATCAAATATTTACTAGGTGCTTAGGCCTTTTCATGTGTCAACTTTGTGCCCTCACAACTTGATGAGGCAGGTATTCTTATTGCCTCCAGCACATAGACGTGCTCACAAAGGTTGGGGAGCTTAAATAACTTGCTTGAGGTTACACAGCTTGTAAGTGGTTAAGACAAGTTTCAAACTCAGGCAGTTTGACTCTAAATCTCATGTCTCAGTCAGATTCAAGGGAAAGATTGAGAAAACTTGACTGATAATCTTGGCAAAATATTTTAAATATACAACATGCTCGATGTAAGCCTTATGAAATAGCTTCTATAGCTATGGGAAAGCAGGTTGTATTAGTTTCTCTCTCTCTTTTCCTCCATTCCTTCAACATTGTTTAAAGTCTGTTTCGGATAATGTTATTCCTTTGCTGAAAATCTTTTGTTAGCTCCCTGTCACTTACCTAATGTTGCTCAACTAACATTACTATCCTCACCTCCTGCTACCGTCACCTCTTTAGGCCGTCTGTGCTTACACAAACTTGTTCTTAATATCTGTGTTTCCTGTGCAAATTGAACTATTGAAACCTTGTTCTTCTAAGGCCCAGGTGAAATGTTACCTCCCTCAGGGGTAGCTGAAAGGCCAAGAGAACTACATAACAAGAGTAAAAATTATTGTCATGATTATTATGTATTAATTATTCATGTGCCAAAGGATACCACACACTGGTTTTTTAGTTCAGCTACCCACTGAGTCTCAGTCCTACTGTCTCTTGAGAGAAATTGGATTCTCATATGCTGGCCTTTTGTACAAAACTAGATAAAGCATGAGCACAGTCTGTCTGAGGCTGTTGCAAGAAAGCCACCCACGAATAGCTATTTGTGCTGTGATAAAGCTTCCCTGGGGTACTATAGCCATGGGATGGGCCACAGCTACATAGGGCTAGGATATTTCTTTAGAGATTCAGAAAGGGATAGATTGAACTTAGAATCCAGTCAAAGTTGTCAATAACCTGTTCTTGGAGACTCTCCACAGCATTTCCTACAAGAAGTTTCTTAATCTTCCCCTGCTGCGCCTGCCCATATAACTTACTTTTGTCCTCTGCTTCTTACTCGCTTCAAAACATGTGATGGTTATCAATGAAATAATATTTGACACTTTAAAAGATTATAGGGAAGATTCTATCTCAATTCCAAGAATAGATATAATTCTTCTCTCTCTTTTTTTTAATGCAGCATCTACCAGGGGTTTTCCTAGATTCAACTAAACATTCAGATTCACCATACTCCTAAATGCTACATCTGACATCATTCTCCTCAAAGGATGTAGGACAGGAACCAGAACTGATCAGCAAGGCAGCTTCAGTCATCCTTCTTGGCTGGAGTCCTTGCAGCCGTCTATGCAGCAGGCTGTACAACTGCCTGTGGCCAACTCACTTACCAAGGAATGAAATTCATAGAGGACTGGAGCAGGGGCTGCCTTGGCTTGGAAGAGAGTGCCTTCCAAGGCACTGATGGGAGAGAGTATCTGTTACGTCAATTCCATAGATGTTGCTTCCAGAGTCCCTAAAGGGGGCAGGACAATTTTGAGTCACCATATTAAGAGAAACCCAAAGTTTGGCCTCACATTGGGCATTTATAGCCCTTCCAGGTTAGATACAATTTAATTATCAAGGGTCATTTCTTTTCATCTAATCAATATTACTTAATAACATATTTGACACATACCATCTTTATTCTTTCCAAAGAAATATTAGGAAGTGAGCAAAAGGTCAGACCCTCCCAAGAGTTTTGTTAACCCTTTGCCCAATTTTAGAAACACTGTGAACTGCGTTTTTCTCTTTGGGTTGGTGCTAAGAAGTTTGAAGCATTGTGAGTAGAAAGCAAGGGGTAAGGGATTTCCAATCACCTAGCATTGATTTGCTCAGATGATATTTGGATCATTGTGGTTATCACTTACAACTTTTTGGGGTGGCATAAAAGCAGTAGCATCCTGGTAGAATTTGAATGTTTGTACCCTCCAAATCTCATGTTTAAATTTGATGCCCAATGATGGAGGAGGGGTCTTGGGAAATGTGTTTGGGTCATGGGGGTGGATTTCTCATGAATGGTTTGGTTCCCTCCCTGAGGTATGAGTGACTTCTTGCTCTGTTAGTTCACAGGAGAGCTGGTTGTTTAAGAGACTGGAGCTTCCCCCTCTTTCTCTTATTCCCTTTCTCATCATGTGATATGTCTGCTCCCCCTTGGCCTTCTGCCATGATTAGAAGCTCCCTAAAGCCCTCACCAGAAGCAGATGCTGGCACCATGCTTTTTGTACAGCCTGCAGAACCATGAGCCACATAAACCTCCTTTCTTTATAAATTACCCTGTCTCAGGTATTCCTTTATAGCAACTCAAATGGACTAAGACACATCACAATTTTAAGGAACTCTAAAATAGATGAATACTGTGTTTCCCCTAATTACAACAGATTTGTTGAGCAATGACTATCAGCTAGAATATTTTAATTAGGCTATCTCATGGAATCTTTAAAATGATATGAAGTACCCCCATTTTGTTAATGAGAACTTAGGACTCAGGAAGATTAAATGAATTTCTTATGTTGCAATGCAGAGAGAATGATCATTTCTACCAAGATCTGATGAATAATAGCAAATTACATTCTGCTAATTTTACTATGGTTTGATTTTCTAAATTCAAATTTTTATTCCATATGGAGATTATTTTGCCTTTTAGAGAAAAATATGGATTCAATTTGTTCTTTTTTCAAGTTGCTAACCAATAATCTCAGGCCCATATTTAAAATAATTCTTTTATATTTGTTTGTAAGAGTGTAGTTGTAATAGAGGAAGTTCATATATATTCTGGGTCAATTTCTGATCTCTGTCTTCTCTAACCCACCGAATGATACATGCATCAGTAATGACATGGAGTTTTAATTATCTTTTCTGTGTAATACATTCCATTACCTGCTAAGGTTACACCTTCCCTTTCTCCTTATACATTGTTGATATTATATTATGGCCTATTACTTGATATTTTTATTTATTTTTTGAAATAAATTTTGCAATCATTTACCTGAGTTTCACAAGAAAAAATCCTGATGAAATTTTAATTGGTTCCATTTACTCTATAAATTAACTAGACTACACATCTTTGTGATATTTAGTCTCTCTTTTCTGAAATATAGTACACTTATCTATATTTCTATCTCCTCTTTCTCTCTCTTAGTCTTTCTTTATTTTGTGTTGTCTTTTTTAAAGCTGAGATATATATGTATACATTTTATTTTTTAAAGAGTACTTGTAAAAGTATTGAGTGGTGTAACATTGCTTTCTTCAGTTATTCATACGTGTTAAATGAATAACCACAGTAACTTAAAATGAGGCACTCAAATTATCTAATAAAAGGTTATTCAAAAGGCTTGGTCTTTGGAGGTAATTGGGAAAATATTTCTGTGACTTGCTATGAGATCTCATGATGTTTTTAGAGGAAGAACCATCACAGTGCCATATAATCACAAATTATAATGACTACCATTATTTTACTAGTGTGATAGCATTCATTCATAGCTGTTACTTTTCTCCTGTCCTGGGAATGGATTCCCTGTGGGTGGAATACACTTCTCTGCAACACTGGCTTTGGGGTTGCCCATGTGGCTTGCTAAATGGACTGAGCAGGAGTGATAGTGTGTGAGGTCCAAGTAAAGTTTCCTCCAGTCTGCCTGAACTTCTGCTATCCACAATGAGAAGAGGCTGCCCAAGGTAGGCATAATTTTTTCATCCTGGGTCCTGGATAAAGAAACTCATGGAGTAGAACTGAATCCGAGCTATATATGGGAGCCAAGTGCAGCTTAACTGGCCAGGGTAACTAAACCCCATCCAGCAGAGCCACAGACAACCTGAAGATTCCTGAGTCAGAAACAAATGTTTGTTGTTGTTGAGATTTTGAGGTAGTTGTGGCTTTTTTATTTAAGCAAAACCTGACTAGTACAAATGTCTGACATTTTCCAAGTACTTTGGTAGGTGCTTTATTTTTGTTATTTCAATCTTACAAAAAAATTATAGTAAATTATCATCTTGTAATTACAAAAATAAAGTGATATCAATATCTCTGTTATAAAAGAAGAGACAGGCTCAGAAAGATCAAAAAATGTAACTTATACCAAGCAGGTAAGCAGTGATTTAGCTGTTATTGGAATCTGAATTATGTGTCTGAATCTAGCAATGGTGTTTTTTTCTACTACTTCCCATAAATTAAGGAAGGGGCTTTTAGTTGTTTTTACTTGTTGTGAGGAGGATGCTCTGTGGTTAGTGCATGCTCCGGCACAGGCTCCAGAAATTGGAAGAAAAGGTGAGTGGCAGCAGCCAGATGAGACATGCTCTTTATTGTTGGGGGCATGGGGGATCCAGCAGCGGCAAAAAGCATGGCCAAGAACATGGCAAGCTCTTATATATGGCTCTGAACAATAGTCACAACATGTGACGGGGAAGCGTGATCACATGGGTTCACATAGGAGATAACACCTTGGTTACATAAGTGTGCTGACTCATGCCTTCCCAGAAGACCAGCTCGCTAGGGGGCCAGGCTGGAAAAAACACTGCAGTAGTCATCTTAGTTTGTCCTAAGAAACCTGTTGCCTATACAAATGTATTTTCCCTTACATTCCACCCCATAGGTAATAGGTTTCCTGGCCAACACATGGGCCCATAGGGGGGGTCCCTTGGGCGTGAGGGCCACAACAATACAGGGAATAACACAGTTTTACCAGACTACAGTAAATAACTCGTAACACTAGAAGGGTCCAATACTAGGACGATGAGAGACATCCCCACCATTGTTGGAAAGGGTCTCCATTAACTGTTGGATGGCCTGTACCTCACCATCAACTTCCTTCAATGCAGAGGAAATATCCTCCTGGTGATCAGGTATATATATACAACATTCAGTATGTATGACTGTACATGTTCCTCCTTGAGCTGCAGTAAGGAAATCCAGGGCCATGTGGTTTTGCAAAATTACCTTTCTCATTTGAGTGACCTCATCCATCAGAGGGCCAAGGCATGCTGGCTTTGATTCAGGGCCCAAGCAGTATGCTCCACTAGGATATTCACTTCTATGTTTACCTTAATTGCTCCACCCCCAGGAAAAAGGATGGCTATTGGGTAAAACCACCATGGAGTCTGTTTCACCCAATGCCAATGAGAGAACATGGCATCTCAGTTGCATGGCTTCTTGGTAAAGGTGGGGAGGATCTTCCTTGGGACATATGGCCATCCCCACGTGCACCTCAAGTCCACCTTCCCATTGAATGAGCAGGAAGATAAAGCCACCCATTCTGGGCAGTGCCCTACTAGCCAACCTTTGGCTTTTTATGTAGGTAACCAGACAGTGAGGTCCTTAGACATGGCTCAGTTATTAGTGCAAACATGCAAAGGAGATGGCTTGTGCACAAGTACAATCCATGCAGCACGCAATTCAGCCCATTGGCTGCTCTGTCCCTGCCCTGTTTCAAACTAAATTTCATCATGATCCAACTGGACAGCCACTGCTCTCCATTGGGCTAAGGGGCCATGACTGGATCCATCGGTATACCATGCCTTCCCTGGAGGGGGATCCTGTCCTTCAAGGTACGGGCTCTCTTCCCTAGGTATTACTGTGGTCTGAGGGTCAGCTTCAGACACAAATTCAACAGGACCCGGTACTGTCTGCAATTCTGCAGTTAAAGGCCTGGAGCTGCACTCTGCTCATTGCAAGTAAGTTTCCCACTTCTCCAGAGTGGGTGTCTTGGACTACCCCTGATCATGGGTTATCTATGACCTCACTCATCCTGCTATGGGGTATGTAGTGTGCACTAGCACCTTAGGCTGCCCAGTTATAGCTTCACAGGCCTAAAGGGCGGCATACACAGCTGCCAGTGAGCCAAACGAACTGGGGGAACTGTGGCTAAGATTATGTCATACATACATGTAGTGAAGCGCTCTTCATCGGGCCCTTACCAGTTATCTACTGTGAAAATGGCTTGGTACATTCCCAACTCCCGAAGAATCTGAATTAAGTCTGTGTATGAAGTCCACTTACTCATGGTTTTGGGAAGTTCTCCGGCATTATCCCATACTGTGTGGGCAGCAGCCATAAGCCATTCAAGCAAGGAGTGATCACCCTCACCACGGCGACCACTTGTCTGTAACCTCTGCCTCAGGGAAGGATGTATAGTTATGGATGCCAATTGTGCCATCTCCTTTGGGGAGCACAGGATGGTGTCCATCCTTTCATCCCATAAACACAACGAGGAGGCAGGCACAGTCTCCCCAGGACATTGTCTGTAGTTTCCCCGGCTCTCACAGCTCCGCGCAGGTGTAGGCAGAGTAAGCGATATGCTTGCTCTGTTACTGGAGACGCACCTGCGCCACCCTCCCAGCTCCACGGGCTGCTCCATTTTCTGTTTTACTACTGGGCAGGCTCTCAGCAGAGCAGGGCCCCTGTGGCCCTCAGTCTCCTGCATACCTGCAGTTTCGTCAGCGTCCAAGGTTGTTGGATCACTCCTTAACTCTTTCTCCAACTCCTGTAGTGAGGCTTCTAAATCTTCCTCTGTCTCCTGTAACTCCCTTACCAGGGCTTCCCACCGTAGGGTGTCCTTATGCTGCTCCCGGAGAGCTGTAACGAAGAGCCAGCCCACCCGACCAGCCGCGGCTGGCTCCATAGGCTGCAGCGACTCTTCCAAGGCCTTGAAGGCCTTTTCCAGGGCAGCAGGCTTACATTCCACATGCTCGCACTCTGTGGCAGGGGCCCACAACATGAGGACTGCTGCCACTGGCTGCCACAAACCCATAGGAGGCCATATGTCCTCCCCTGCTGGGGTGTAGGGGACACTTACCCCTCTGGATCCTGCCGAACTACACCAAGTGTGAGGAAGGTGCTCTGGTGCAGGCTTTGGGAATTGAAGAAAAGGCTAGTGGCAGCGGGCAGGTGAGACACGCTCTTATTGTAAGGAAGGGTAGGGGGATACGGCAGTGGTGAAAAGCACGGCCGAGAACTTGAAAAGCATGGCTCTTAACAGTGGTGGCAACATGCTATGGGAAAGTGTGATCACATGGGTTTACATAGGAGATAACACCTTGGTTAGTTACATAAGTGTGCTGACTCATGCCTTCCCGGAAGGCTGGCTAGCCAGGGGGCCAGGCCAGAAAAAGCACTGTGGAAGTTATCTTAGTTTGGCCTAAGAAACCTGTTGCCTATACAAATGCATTTTCCGTTACACTTGTGCCCATTAAAAAGCCATGGTCAAATAGGCTTCATGTTGTAAAGACGGGAATATATTTGGAAAAAGGGGTTTTAGCTTTTAGCATTTTGAATCAAGCAGTACTTTTTGAGTATGTCTGTGGATGTAAAGGTGTGTGCAAATGCATAAATTTTGGCTCTTGATGAATTATAAAATAAAAACATACATTGAAGTTATTTTCAAAATGCAATCCATGTTAAAGAATAATCTGTGGCAACCATATGCAATAAGTAGACGAGATGAGAGCATCATTCTGTTTCACTTACATTAACTCTAATCGCATTTTGTAGCTGATGCTCTTACGAGGACTGCCAACTAACATTTTAGGTAAATGAAGAACTAGGATATATAGCCTTCGGAAAGCAGGCACGCCTCCTGTCAAATAGGTAATTATGGAGGCTATGACTCCATTAGGAAAATGGTAGCCAATCAATGTAAACTGTAAGAGCTCAGATCCTTTGTAATTGATTGAGAGATTCAGTGACTTCAGTGCAATTGAGTTTCACATATAAGAAGCCAATATTTGGCCGGATGGCTGCCATGAATTCCAGAGGGAGTTTATGAATTTTAATGAAAGCAATGGCTACACAATTTAAGTCACACGTACTGATACTGAATGAAATATGTAGATCAGTATTGAAACTGCAACCTGGGGTATCCAAGTTTTCATTTGTTAGATCCTAATACTGATATTTATTTGTGCAGGTATGCAATGGCTTATTATAAGAGGTTTGGAGGGACTTGTTAATGCAAATCACAATTGATGGTTGGGACTATAGCCTACTTCTTATTTCTGCTGAGATGACCCATTACATAGTTTATGATAATTTAGAGGTTCTGTTTCAGAAGTGTCTGATTTGTGTAAACAAGAGACATTTAGGTTTATTCAGTCACTTAATAGTTCTTGCAAGGTTAACATGAATAACATATAGGACCTGGGGATAATTCATGGATTAAACAAACATGGTTATGCATTGTGTTGCAGGAAAACTTAAAAGTCTAGTAAAGGAGGAGAGAAATATTTAAAAAATGATTATAATGCAAGGTTGCCAGTGATAAGTATCATAAGAGAGACATAGATAATGCAGTAGTTCTGTTCAGTAGTTAGGTTAATATTTCTAAAAATGCAGTGTCCATCACATGATAAAAATTGACCTGGCACACTGAGAAAGAAGCTAACATGAATGAGACTGAGCAGAGTTATCAAAGACTTTAAAATAACTATGCTTAGTATATTCAAGAAAATAAAAGGCAAGCTTGAAAATTTTAACAGAGAACTGGGTTGAGAGGATTATTTGAACCCAGAAGTTCAAGACCAGCCTGGGCAACATAGTAAGAACCTGTTTTTACAAAAATAAAAATAAAAAAAATTAGTCAGGTATGGTGATGTGTGACTGCCTGTAGCCCTCGCTATGTGGGCTACATATAGGAGGATCATAGAGTCCAGGAGTTTGAGGTTGCAGTGAGCTATGATTATACCACTGTAACACTCCAGGCCGGCAACAGAGTGAGACCTGTCTCTTAAAAAAAAAAAAAAAAAAAAAAAAGAACTGGAAATGATTTAAAAAAAAAAAAAGAAAAGAACTGAAGGAATTCTAAAAAGAGGCAACAAAAACTTATGAAATCAAAAGATTTTTAAAAATTTGAGTGGTGGTATTTAAAATAATTTAGCTGTGCATGTATATTTCATGTACTTTTCTATAAATGTGCTGTATTTCATAATGAGAAATATAAAAGATAATAAAGTCTAACATGTTTTTATTGGGTTCCAAAGAATATGTTAAATCTTTGAACCTATTATTTTATTAAACTTTCACAGAAATCTTTTGAGATAGACATTATTTCACCATACAGATGGAGAAACAAGCCATCTGAAAAGGGTTTAAGGTTGCACAGCTGGGAAATAGAGGGGCCAATTTACAAGCCTAGATCAGCCTGACTTCACCTTGAGCTCTTAACTCTGTGCTAGCAAAGGCTTGAGAAGTCCCTACCAGGAATAATTGTTTTTGAGGGTTATATTCAAAGTGATGTTGCTCTGGATAAATCTTCTTCAGCTACTGATGCTCATGGTTCTTGATGAGATGATTCTACTCTGTTGTTATGCTCAGCCAAAAAGCTTCTACGACAAATTGATTGCAGCTTTGAAAATAAGAGTTTTTTAGATTTGCCCTCAGAGGTCACTCTTTAGGGCCTAATTATGTTCCTGGGGTGGGGAAAGGGGTGCTGGGTCCCAACTAATGAAAACTTCCATTTCTTTTTTCCTCCATTGACTGTAAGGAGGAACCAGCCTTCTTGTTCTATTGCTTTATACCACCAAGGTTATTTTATTGCAGGAGTTTGGTTGCTTTGTTCTACCATTAGGTCCCTATAGTCTAGCTCCTTTGTAGTCCTGGTCCTTTTCCTCCCAGAAAGCCCTTCTCTTTCAGCTATTTAGGCAAATTCCTTCTTCCTCAGCCCCCATCAGAGCTTGGAACTCTAAAGGATGTTGGCAGAAACAGACTTGGCCAGGATATAGAAAAAAAGACTCTTTTATATTTTTCTCCAGGGTAATGGGTACCTATTTGCCTTATAATTTTGTAACTAGTGCTATCCAAATAATTCTTGCAGAAAATAAAGATTTATTCAGAGATCATTTGCTGGTTCCATTTCTAGATATAAAAGTTGCTGATATTTTTAGTTCTTACCTCTTCTGCTTGGTTTCTCTCATTAGGCACACTGCCACACACCATAAACAAAGAGACTCTTTCTAACCCAAATAAGTTCCATTGACAGCTGTTTGTGTCTTCCAATGACTTAGTATTCAACAAAACAAAATAAAACCACACTGTCCAGGCCATCGGTAATCACTGACCTACTGTGCTGGCCACAGACGTCTGATTCTCTCCAGCTGTGCACATCACATTACACAAATGACGTTAAAAATGAAATGGAGCATATTCAGGGGTGTGGGGGCTGGAATCCACATTAGGAGAAATGGTTCAAGGCATTGGGTATGTTTATAGTGAATAAAGACAAAGGGAGCGGAATGGCTCCATGGGCCATGACAGGAGGAACTGCCAGGTGGTAGGTTGGGAAGATTGTAGCTCAATGTAAGTAGATTTTAGCTAATGTACAAAAGGAGTTGTTCAACAATAGAAACAGACTGCCTTAGAAGTTGTGAGTTCTGTCAGTAAAGATGTTTAAATACTGGTTGGTAATCACCTGTCAGGAGAGTTTGATGTAAATTTCTTGCAATATGGATGAAATAGTTTGTGGATTTATCTCAGAAGTCAACAGCTACTGTTTCCAAGGGAAATGTGTTCTGGGCTTTAATCAATTAATGTACAATATTTAGACCATGCCCCATTTGTGTTGGGAGCTGATTATGTAAACTTTTGTGTTTTCTACTATTAGAAAAAAATTGGGAAGAATAATAAAAATTTTGGACTAACTATACATAATGCTATATCACCGACTTGCAAACAAAATCTAAGGCTGAACTGGGTATCATGAAACTTGAGGCTTGGGAAAGAGCATGGAGTTTTTATTTATTTATTTCCTTGTCCTTGTTAGATACGTATCTTCAATGTTTGTTAATTCTCTTGTTAAACTGTGTAGGTGATGTGGCATTCGGGGTCTGTAAGAAGTCACTTTGCAGTTGAGTCAATAAGTGATGTAGCACAGGTAGCCCAGAGCAGTTTAACTGAGAATTTGATAAAAAATTTATCCTTTGAGTGTTGTGTGCATAGAGAAAGAAAAGGTGCTTTGAGGCATTGTTTTCTGAAAACTGGTATTGAGTAAACAAGGCTTTCACTTACCAGAGTAAGTCTTTTAATAACATAAAAGCAGAAAGGGCTCCGAGCTCTCTGATTTAGGCTTTTCTGACCTATTTGGTGTTGGAAGTTAGAGAAGCTTGGCTTTTCTAATCAGTTTTATCTCAATAATCTCTGAGTTCAGAGACAGCAGTAACAGAACTAACTGGGCAGAAAAAAATTCCCCTGAGAGCCATTTCAATTTGTAAACCTTTGGTAAGCAGTTTAGCACAAGGATCTTCAACCCTGGAGGAATCATATCAGGGTTTAATAAACCTAAGCCAAAAAAGAGACTCTTAGATCTGCAAGATTTTATTTGAAGGCAAAAGTAAAGACAGTGGGGGAAAGTAGACCTCTGGTTTCAATTGTAGAGTAAAAGCCACTGATGGTTTTATTTTTAAACTTAATCACAGTTTTAAAAAGTGGTAATTCACCTTAGGTTTTAGATTTTTTTTTTTAAACATTTCTCTATGCCAGAAGACCTGAGCTCCTTAGGATCTTAGATATTATGCCTCTGAATAGGTGGATTTTCACAATGGAAGAGTAATTCTCTTTTCTGAGGACAGAAATAAAAAGGGAAGTCAGATATGAAAATGTGAGTTCCTTTAGGTATATTATCCCAAATCTGTGCTTCTCCTGATTGAAGGATCCATATTTTACATGTGCAAAACACAAAGGTTTCAGATCGAAGTTTCTCTTAAAAATGTTTCTTGAGCCTGATCGCTTGAGTTCTCTTCCCTCTCTCAAATTTCTACCATTTATAATGTGGCTCCAAATATTATAAGCGCTGGAATGACTGCTCTTACCCCTGGGTTTTGAATATGTCTTTTTGTTACTTGTATATGCATTAAGTAATACAACCAATTCAGAATCTTGGGAAAGGTTCCCCCTTAAAATTACTCCCCAGAAGTATGGTATAAATGAGAGAGGAGAGGAGGATGGGAGAGAGAGTAAGGTGATGAATAATTCCAAATAGAAGGTTTAAAAAATAAATTGCGACTTTATTACATTTTAGGAATTAATCAGTTTTGTTAAACTCGTTCTTGGCCACAGCCATTTTACCAAGCCTGTGGCTGTATTATTGTCTTAATTTTCAGCAAATCTATCAACTGGGATCCTACATTTTATAAACAATTTATTGTTTTGCAGGCTCCAGGAGTGATTAGATTCAGGGTTTTTTTTTAAAGGCTCATTTATATAGATGAGGCAAGCCAAAGTGACGGGAATATATGAAAGCAATATGATAAATGATCCCCTGTTTTAAGCCCTGAATGGTCCTTTATAAAAGTAGTTTCTTACGTTAGTGAATTTATAGCTGGCATCAAAAAGGCTAGTCAGCTCTATCTAATCAAATAATATTTTTCAAAATGTCTCCTTTCTATATTTTGGAATCATATCTGGTACAGGTATAATAGTTGTGAGACTACTAATGAGTTCTTATGGCATGCCAATCAAAATGCTAAGCACTTTACATAAATTACATCATTTAATCATCATAACAATCACATGTAGTGGGTAACTATTATTATTTTTATTTTATTTTTGAGAGGATGTCTCATTGTGTTGCCCAGGTGATCCTCAAACTCCTGGGTTCAAGTGCACCTCTTGCCTCAGCTTCCTGAGTAGCTGGGACTATAGGTGTGCAGTATACACACAGTATATATGCACACACGCATAAATAACATAATTGTTTTTTTCATGATATTTCCCATTGAAGCCTATGACTTCTTTTTGAGCAGGTTTTTTCTTCTTTAGTAATAGGCTATGTGCACTTTTTAATAAAACTAGACAAATAAATGTTGTTTAGATCTCCCTTTTGGCAAGTGCATTTTATAAGCTTAGTTCAAAGCCAAAAAGGGGAGCTGTTTTATCTTTCTTATATACCCTTCATATTTCCCCAGGGACTACATCAGTTTATTCCTATCACTGGCAGAAACTGGAAAGAAGGATGCATTAAAGACAAACAAAAACAATCAAGTTTTAATTTGGAGATCACTTATGAACTAGTAGTAGATTGTGCTTTGTCATGTTTTTGTGTTTGTGTGTGCATATGTGTGTATGGGCATACATATTTTTAACATAGTGCTATGGTTTGAATGTCCCTGTGAGAACTCATATTGAAATTTAATTACCATGGGGGAGGGGCAAGATGGCAGACTAGAAGCAGCCTGCACATGCGGCTGTTAAGGAGAGAATGGAAGGTTGCAAATAGGTGCCCACCTATGGATGGACTTTCATGGAAAGAGGAATGTGAATCATCAGAGAAGCAATGGGGGACACTTCGAGTGAAGGGGAGGGAGACAGGATAATCCACCAGGCAAGATCTGAAGGTGCCTGAGTGAGGCATACATACCTGGGGATGGACAGGAGTTGAGAACCCTGGGGCTCCATTCTCCCCCGTGGACACTGCCACCTGAGCTATGAAGGGCCCCACCACCACCACAGACCTCTGGACTGATCAGGGAGCTGCTTGGAGTCTGTGCAGTGACACTGCATGGGAGAGTAGGCACAGCAAGGGCCTGGTGGCTTCTGTTCCTGGGTTGCTGCAACTAACACCATTCTGAGCTCTTGGGTCCAGAGTGCCTAGTCTATATGGGCTTGGCTTTGCTGCAGCTGCCTCTGCATTGCCCCAGCCAGGCCAGGAGGGAGCAGAGAGAGTGGGTGCTATAATATGCCCCTTGACTGGCAGCCTAGCGCCCCTCCTCCTACAGGGGATTTGAATAGAATGGGTGCTGTGGATGCCACCTGAGAAACCCCATGGCAACTGCCTCAGTGGGACCTGGATAGGGAAAGATTCCCAGCTACCTAGTGGCACAGCCTTATGGCCCCACCCACACAACTCCTACCTTGTCACTGCCACCACTGTGGGGAGACCTGGTTAGAGCAATCTCCTGCAATACCAGCATCCATGGAGAGGAACTCGCCCAACCTCCTACCTGAGTTTCCAACAGTGGCCTGAGGAATAACCCAACACTCCACATGAAGATCCTCCAGCACTAGCTTGGGCTATGACAAACACAGGGGAATGAAACATCACAGATCAGCTGCATTATAGCTCTCAGTGCATGCACCCCTCTTCTGCTGGGTCAGTCTTCTGGAATAGGACACAAAAACATGATCTAGGGACCTCTCCTTCTTCTCACTAAGTAGGAGAGTTCCCAGCAAAAGAGAACAGGTGTGCTGCAAACCTACCTGCCCTGAATTGAAAGAAGAGGTTTCAGATGAGAAAAAACAGTGAAAGAACTCTGGTAACATGAAAAAACAAGCTAGTTTGATATCCCCAAAGGATCACAATAGATCTAAAGCAATGGACCCCAACCTAAAGGAAATTGTCGAAATGTCAGAAATGGAATTCAGAAGATGGGTGGCAAGTAAGATGAATAGGATTCAATAGAAAGTTGAAAATGAACAACAAAATGCTAGCAAACCAAATTCAACAGCATATCAAAAAGACAATTCACCATGACCAAGTGAGTTTCATTCCAGGGCTGCAAGGATGTTTCAACATATGCAAATCTATAAATGTGATTCACCACATTTATAGACAGAAGCGAAAAAAAAAAAAAAAACCAACAAAAACCATAGGTTCATCTCCATAGCTGCAGAAAAAGCATTCAATAAAATCCAGCATTCTTTCATGGTAAAAATCCTCAACAAAATAGGCATAGAAGGAACACACCTCAAAAGTATGAAAGTCATATATGAAAAACCCACAACCAACATCATACTGAATGGGAAAAATTTGAAAGCATTCCTCCTAAGAGCTAGAACAAGACAAGGGTGCCCACTTTCACCACTTCTATTTAACATAGTACTGGAAGTCATATCCAGATAAATCAGGCAGAAGAAAGAAATAAAGAGTATCCAAATTAGGAAAGAGAAGTTCAAACTATCCCTGTTTGCTGATGATATGATCTTATATCTAAAAAACCCTAAAGACTTTACCAAAAGATTCCTAGAATTGATAAATTCAGCAAAGTCTCAGGTTATAAAATTAATGCACACAAATTAGTAGCAGTTCTATATACTAATTATAGTCAAACTGAGAGTCAAATCCAGGACTCAGTATCACTTACAATAGTTACAAAGAAAATAAAATACCCAGGAATATACTTAACTAAGGAGGTGACATATCTCTACAAGGAGAACTCAAAACCACTGTTGAAAGAAATCACAGATGACTCAAACAAATGGAAAACCAGTCCATGCTCATGGATTGTCATTAATAGACAAATAGATTGTCATTTATAAACATTGTTAAAATGTCCATACTGTCCAAAGTGATTTACAGATTCAACACAATTCCCATCAAAATACCAACATCACATTTAACATCTAGAAAAAATAATTCATGCTTTAGTTGGAACCAAAAATAGCCTGAACAGCCACAGAAATTTTTAGCAAAAAGAACAAATATGGAGGCATCACATTACCTGACCTCAAATTATACTACAAGGTTATAGTAACCAAAACAGCATGGTGCTGATAAAAGTAGAGACATAGACCAATAGAGCAGAATAGAGAACCCAGATTTAAAACCATCTACCTATAGTCAACTGATCTTAGACAAAGCAGACAGCAACATACACTGGGAAAAAGAAGCCCAGTTTAATAATGGTGCTGGGAAAACTGAATAGCTGCATGCAGAAGAGTGAAACAGGACCACTGTCTCTCACCATATACAAACATTAATTCAAGATGGATAAAAGAATTAATTGTAATGCATGAAACCATAAAAATCCTAGAAGAATATGTAAGAAAAACTCTTGTAGTCTTTGGTCTAGGCAAAGAATTTATGCCTAATACCCCAAAGGCAAATAGAGCAACAACAATAATAAATGGGATTTTATTAAATTAAAAAGCCTCTGCACAGCAAAAGAAATACAGAATGGGAGAGATTATTTATTTGCAAACCATACATCTGACAAAGGGCTAACATCTAGACTCTACAAAGAACTCAAACAAATCAGCAAGGAAAATGACCCCAAAACCCTATTCAAAAGTGGGCAAAAGACATAAGCAGAAGTTTTTGAAAAAGAAGATAGAAAAATGGCCAAGAAAAGTATGAAAAAATGCTGAACACCACTAATCATCAGGGAAATGAAAATTAAAACCATAATGTGATACCACCTTAACCCTGTCAGAATGACCATCATTAAAAATCAAAAAACAGCAGATGCTGGGGTGGTTGCAGAGAGATGAGAAAAGAATGCTCGTACACTGTTGGTGGGACTGCAAATTATTGCAATCTTTATAGAAAACAGTACATAGATTCCTCAAAGAAATAAATACAGAGTTGGCATTCAATCTAGCAATTGCACTACTGGGTATCTACCCAAAGGAAAAACACCTGCACTCAAATGTTTTTTGCAGCATAATTCACAATTGCAAAGATGTGAAATCAACCTAAGGTGCCCATTAATTCATGAATGGATAAAGAGAATGTGGTGTATATATATATACCAAGAAGTACTACTCAGCCATAAAAAGGAACAAAATAATGTCTTTTGCAGTAACTTGGATGGAACTGGAGACCATTATCCTAAGTGAAGTGTCAGGAATGGAATGGAAAAACAAACAGCATATGTACTCATTAATAATCGGGAGCTAAACAATGGGCATGGGGCATGAATAGATAATATGTAAAGAAAATTGGAAACCAAGAATAGGGTAGGAGTGGGCTAAGGGATTAAAACTTGCCTATCATGTACAATGAACACTATTCTGGTGTCAGATACACTAAAAGCCCCAATTTAAGCCTTCTACAAGGCATATATATAACAAAAAGCTTTTTACCTCAATATTTTGAAATGAAAAAAAATTAATTTCCATTGTAACAGTGTTGAGAGGTAGATCCTTTAAGAGGTGATTAGGTCATGCGGGCTCTACCCTCAATTGGATTAATGTGGGAGGGGGTTAGTTACTGGGGGAGTTCCACCTTCTTTTCCTCTCTGCCTCAAGCACTTGCATCTGCTTTCTTGCCCTTCTGCCATGGGATGACGCTTACCAGATGCTGGTGCCATGCCCTTGGATGTCCCAGCCTCCAGAACTGTGAGAAACAAATTTCTTTTCTTTATAAATTTCCAGTCTCAGGTATCCTATTATAGCAGTAGAAAGCAGACTAAGGCACATAGCAAGCATTTTGAGTATTTTCTTGGTTCAAGACTTATTTATGTAGTATATAACATACTGTATTCCTTTCTTCAGGAAGCTCATTGATAAATATGCAATGTGCTCATTTTCTGGAATTCTGTTAAACAATATAAATTTGAAAAGCAATCATTTCACTTCCCAGCCTTATATTTAAATACTTCCTTCCTAGAGGATTTTGTTTGTATCCTTAATATGACCCTCAGTTTCCCACCTCCTATCTCATAAAATTTTGATTGTTTTTTTTAATTCCCCTGTATTTCTTTATAGCTATTTAACTCTTATTCTCTCCTTTCTCCCATACTTTTTCATTGCTTTTTGAGCTTTGTGTTTCCTTTTTTTTCTGGATAACTTTTATTTGCTTTTGAAGACTCAGCTTGGGCCTTTTCTCGAAGACCTTCTACTGACTTATTTCTATTAGACTAGGTTGGTGGATGCTCCTGTCTGGGCCTCACAGTATCCTGGACAAAGTATCATGGGAACATCTCTGTTGTAGCTATTCTTTTACCGTTTGAGTTGCCTGTCCACATTTCTGATTCCCCCCTAGACTCTGAGCTTCTTGAGTCCACCATTATGTTTCTCTAATCTCTATGCTATCAGTGTGCAGCTGAATATCTGACACATGGTGAGCATTGGTAAATATTTGTTGAATAAATGTTTAAAGACACAAATCTCATGTCTCATGTCCTCTCAGTCTTTTCTCTTCAGAAGTCCTTCCTTTCTGACCTCCTATGGCAAGTACAAACTGGACCACTTATTTGGGAATTAATCATATGTTACTCTGGGACTGTCCCTTATATTACTGCTGTTTAAATCTATAATAGTATTTAGTGTTTTTTCTATGTTCTCAGCTATATTTGAACTTCCTACGAGGAAGATTTTATAATTTTGGGTGTCCTCAGAGTACCCCAAATACTACTTTGTATATATTACCTCCTTGATAACATTGGTTCATGAATTGCTAAAACACTTCAAAAAGCAATGAAGAAGAGCCCTCTCCAAAGCACAGATTTCCCTGCCATTGCCTTTTCACTCTCCATTTCCTTGAACATTAGGTACATTGTCTAATAATAGGGACTTCAGAGAATCCCTTTTTTTTTCACAAGGAACTCTCCATGAGAAAAGATTGAAGTTTTTTTTTTTTTTTTTCCTTATAGAAAGATAAAATACAGTGACTGTGGAAATCCTCTTCATTTTTGAGCCTCAGTGTTATTATCTGTAAACTTGGGATAGTAGGTAGATATATTCCCCTAATAGAGTTGCAATGAATGGTCAGTGAGACAGTGTATGCAACTCATGAGACAGTGCTTGGTACCTAGTGAATCGTCAGTGAAGTTTAGCTGCTGTTCTTGTGAGCATTCACTATGGGCATGATCATTTGAAGGAGTTCCTGAAAAAGCCACTGGAGTTTATTCAATTGGTTTATCCATTCTTTTTAACAATGATAAGAAACACTTAGATAGTGTTCTTATTATTCCTATGCTTAGGTACTGTTCTGGGTTCAAACTCATTTGAAACTTTAAACAACCCAGTTAAGTACCTGCCATGTTATCTTTATTTCAGAGATGAGGCCATTAAGGCACACAAAATTGTCCAGTCACACAGCTAATAAGTGGCAGAGCTGGAATTTTAACCCATGCTGTTTAGTTACAGAGTCCATGTACTGAACCATTATAAAATAGAGGGCCTCTTCTAGAAATATATATTCAACATCTAATCTATGCTGGGTACTGAGGTTAGAGAGATGAATAAGTACAGTCTCTACCTTAATAGCTTTCACAGTCTAGGGTGGGAGATAGACAAGTTAGTACACAATTTCTCATTAATACAATAGGGGCTATAATTAGGGTGATCTTATATCCCAATTTGTCTGAGATAGTCCTAGTTAATGTCTGTCACCCAGCGTAATTATTACTACTGTTTTCTTTGACATTCAACGTTGTGTTGGTTTGAATGATACATTATATGGTCTCTGTTAGGTCTTTTAAGGCAGGAGTCCCCAGCCTATGGTGAGTTGTATAATTTTATCATTTTATATTACAATGTAATAATAATAGGAATAAAATGCACAATAAATGTAATGTGCTTGAATCATCCCCAAACCATCCTCCCTCCACCCCCTGGTCCGTGGAAAAATTGTCTTCCATGAAAATGGTCCCTGGTGCCAGAAAGGTTGGGGAGTGCTATTCAAGGAATGCATGAGTGTTTTAGGAGCTCAAAATGGGGAGAACTGACTTTTGGGGGTAAGGCTTCACCTGACTGAGTCTTATAGGATGAAAAACAGTTCATCAGGTAAGAAGAGGGCCTTTGAAGCAGAAGGAAGTGTGAGGACGGAGCTCTGTGGCTAGCAAGTGTTCCAGCGCAGGCTTTGAAAATTGGAAAAAAAGGAGAGTGGCAGCGGGCAGGTGCGACATGCTCGTTATTGTCAGGGGGATATAGCAGCAGCAAAAAGCATGGCTGAGAACTTGGTGAGCGCTTATATATGGCTCTGAACAATAGAGGCAACATTCCATGGGAAAGCGTGATCACATGGGTTCATATAAGAGATAACACCTTGGTTACATAAGTGTGCTGACTCACGCCTCCCCAGAAGGCTGGCTTGCCAAGGGGTGGGCCGGAAAAAACACTGGGGCAGTTATCTTAGTTTGGCCTAAGAAACCTACTGCCTATACAAATGCATTTTCCGTTATAGGAAGGGACATAGGAATCTGAGAGTACTTGATGTGTTCAGAAAAGAGCAAGTAGATTGGGCTATTATGTTGGACAATTGATTCTCAAACACAGCTGCACATTAGAGTCACCTGGGGAGCCTTACCAAAACCCCATGCCCAGGATGTACCCATTAAATCAGAATCTCTAGAGCTGATTGTCAGAGCTCTCCAGGTGATTACAATATGGTTTGAGAACCTCAGACAGAGAGAGCCTTTGAGTAGTAGGAAGGGGTGATGTGTGGATGAAAGAGGTAGGACTGACAAGGTAGAAACTAGGCAAGGACTGGCTCATGGAGAGGTGCGGTCATAACCAAAGGTGCTGCTGCTTGTCCGTGAGTGAGGGAAGGTTCTGGCTTTCCGCAGGGCCTCAGTCTGGTAGGGGCTGGTAGCCCTTTCCCTCCTGACTCTTTCCTGTTAGAGCAACATGAGTCAATGACAAGCTATGGATGGTAGCTTGTTCCCTCTATTCACAAGCCTCTAAAAGTGAGTATTACGGTCTAATTCAGCTTGTAAAAAGCCTCTCTATGGCCCAGAAAATCTTTTAGTAGTGCTAAGTTTGCCAAGGATTGTTAGACATGAAAGGCAGACCATGCTTTCAAATGACAGGGATAGGCATGAAAGTACCTTAGAACAATTCTTTCGATGGAAAAAAAAAATCCCTAATGTGTGTTATATATTTTTTAAAAAGTCTTTATAGAGTTCTGTGAAGGAAATGGAAGTTTAATTAGTTTTTCCCAACTCTTATTTACCAGTCTAGCTAATTGTGTAGAAGGCAGAACCTGTTAATTATGAAGACTGATTTAATACATAAAGTGAAATTAGAAAGGTTAATAATAATGTCCACTTTCCATTGCAGATGGACAGTCTTTCCTGTGGCCACGTTATGGTTAGTATGGAGCTCCACTGCAATGAATATGTTAACACCCTGCTCTTCAGGACGGCACCTGGGAAGATGAGGAGGTAAATAAGCTCAACTGAGCAAGTAAGTTTAACTGAGCCAGGGAGAAAAGGACCCCTGCTCTGGGCTCTGTGCATTAGAGGGCTCAGGTCTGGCTCTCTAGCCCTGCCCTTCTGCATAGTGCATGTGTCTTCAGAGCCACCTGAAGTCCTTATGGCCACCTGTAGCCTGCCTCCCCTGCTTCTGGACACGCTGTGAGTATCTGAGACCCTGGAATCCCCAGGCTAAACAGTCCTAAGTCTTTGTTTGCAAGGCTCACACAGGCCTCTTCCTTAGGATTTTTCTCTTGGGAGAGGACCAACCATGATGCCTGTGGATACCCCAGAGGGCTTGATAGGTGTTTTGAGGTGGCTGTTTATGGGGATGGGAATGGAGCTTGGATGTGAGTGATCCACATGCAGGAATCACTAATTTAATTCGAGCACCCGTGCATGTGCCAGTCCTCTCACAGTATAGGGCACAGCTGGAGTGGGAAGAAAAGGAAGAAGACCTGGCTCTTCCATTAATGCCATGTCCTGGCACAGAACTCCAAGTGGGTCTCACAATTATAAATGTGAATCTAGCCTCCCAGGTCATTATGAAAGTACTTCTGTCAAGGTTAGAGGATAGAATCTATTTTGTGTAAATTTTATTAACTAATTAATTTAAAATATTTAGGCAGTAGGGTTTCCATCTGGACTCTTGACCTGAGCCTTTCAAAAGTTAGAGATAAGACTGAAGCCAGGTCCCAAAAATGGCACATAGAGAAACTTGGGTCACCTGAGAGAGGGTGACAGACTATATACCTACTTGTTTATAATTAGCTGAACCTCATTTGTCCAATATCTGTATAACACCAAATTTAACAACTCATCCAACTATTGTCCCGATCGTGGATGTAGGTGAGAAAAGTACTGTGTCAAAATTTGTGAGTCTGTCAGACCTGCCATTGCAGAACTGGGAAGAGAGGATCACGTTTGTGTCTTAGCACTTGCTGGTGAATCCATTAAGCAGTGGAATCAACAGTAATTGAGTGTCTTCCAAGTGTCAGGTACTGTATTAACTGCTTTGCCTTTTATATCTTTTTATTCCTTGCAAAGCAGGTATTACCATTCAAATGGTAAAGATACAGAAACTTTTGTTTGTTAATTGTTCACTTAAAATGGAGTAATGGCATGGAATGTAAATTATACTTTAATACATTTGTCTTAAAAAAAAAAAAAAAGAACTTGCCTGGGGTCCTGTAACAAATACCACAATTTATTTCTTGGCCCCTAAACAAGACTCAGCTTTTAGAGGCCATGCCTTTTTCTAACCTTGATTCCCTCCCATAAGAGTGGGAGATATTCTTCAAGGCAAAATTATAATCAAAGTCATTATAACAAGAAATTGAGTTTGGCTTTTAAAAAAAGATTTTTATTTTCTTTCTCCCATTTCAACCCCCGACCCAGAGGTATCCCTTCTTCCTTCCTCTTCCTTTGCCTTTTGAGTAAATCACTCCAATTATTAACTTTGTAAATGAAGCTCTAAATAAGCTATTTAAGTTTATTCCTATTAGGTGGAACAACAGATTAGAAATCCAGGGCCACCTGGGGTGGAAGCGTGTTAGATTTCCATGCTAATGCCTCATGCATGTTTTATGCCTTAGATTAGTAGCTAATGTGGTCATTGATCATCTAATGTCATATGAGCTACAAACCTGCTGCTTTAAGTGAATTCTTTTAAAAACTTGTTTCCAGATCAGTGTTCAAAGTCCAGACCAAGGTGTCTGGCTTGTAAAAGAGGTCATATTTGCTTTGGTGGGGGAAGAGGGGGTTCAAAAACATTTTTCTCTTCAAAGATTTGTCTTCTTCGTAGATAATAAACAGAGCATAATATATCATTGGAATAAGTTAAGTATGAGAAATTGCCAAAGCAAAAATACTTCCTAAAGTGTAGTCCTGGAAGCAGTTTTATATCTTATATAGTTTCTTTCTGGGATACTTACAAGTAAAAAAAGTTAAAACTTATCATTTGAAAACCTATTCAATTTGTATTTGAATTACTTAAGCATTTATCCCATTAAGTAGGAAATTGAGAGCATTTTTACTTGACATTATATAGCTCTGCCATTAGTGAAGTCTAGTTCCATTCCAGTCCATTCACTTAGTAACTCTGTGAACTTAAACAAAATCCTTGTAATCTCTGAGTCTCAGTTTCTTTATTGGAAACATGAGGCTTATGGCGGTGCTTTCCTCATAGGTTGGATGTGGTTATGAGGATCCTCTGAGGCCATGTCTGGAGCTTAGTAAATACTCATATAAACAGTTATGATCATTGTATTCTTCTTCCATGTAGGAAGTCATCTTAGCTAAAATATGATGAATAAAGTTTTCACTGATGAAATGGGGTGGTAGTAGCTCACCTCTCCTCTTCCCTGGTTAGGGATAGAAGCAAGCCACAATTCAGTCCTGTGCATTGGAAAGCTGGTGGTGGTTTGAGAAGGAATTATGTTTACTCTACAAGAAAAACCTTATCAGTTGCTTTAGCATCTGAGCTGAGTCTTGAAGCTAAGTCAAAAGTAGAGGAAGAGTGGGGTGAACAATAACAATTTTTAGTGGAACCATCTCAATACAGGGCAGGAACACCTCTCCTGCAGAGGCAATTTCAAATCATGACTCACACAGTTGGTCACGAAGAGGTATGCTACCACGAAGAGGTATGCTACCACCATTAAGGGAAAAAGCTGAAAGTTGACTGATGCCAACTCTCTGTCTTGCTTCCTGGATGTCCTTCTCTTTCTATGCATACATCTCAGAAAACCCACACATTAATGCATTCCATTAAGGAAAATGGACAGAGATAGCACTTTTTCTTTTCTTTTTTTTTAAGGACTCTGGGGAATTTCTCCAGGAGCAATCATGAGGGAGCCAGGGTTGCTCTGGTGTTGGTGAAGTACAAGATGTGTTGGGCTCCAGGCTTATCTTGCAGTGCACGCTCTCTCTCCCTCTTTCTCTTTCTCTCTCAGCTATATCACGAGAGCCTGGGGAGGATTAGGTAGCCATGTGAGGCTCTGAACAATTCTCTGGTTGCCTTCAGTCTGACGAACTGAAGTTTTGGTGATCAGGAAACATTTGATTCAAGAAGAAAGTCCCTGAAGTATAGTGGAACCAGCCATTACTAGTGAGAGGTTTGGGCAGTCTGGGTCAGACAATTAGGTCTGGAAGTGTTTGCTACGAAAAGCTTCTTACATAACCTTATTTTTTGTTTGTTTGATTGTTGAGGGGATTTTCTTGAAGTTGTATTACCAAATCTTCAAACCTGCAGAATTCAGTTAGTCTGTTTTGCTCTTTCCCTTTGTGAAGCTTTGTAGTACATTTAATTTGTAATAGAATGTTTCAAGGAAAATAACAAGATAGTTTCCTCATGGGATACCTGGAGTTTTCCTGATTCCTTTTATTTCTATATACAGAGTGACTTTAAACATATATATGTTTGTGAGTTAAGCTCTACTCTTTTAAGTATAGACTAGACATACAATTTCATAATTCATTGAGAACAATTTTGTTTAGATATTTTGTCCTCCCTGTTGAATATGCTGTTGAATGTATAGTTAGGATCTTTATTTACAAGTCAAAAGCACTTTCACATTTAGCAATGAACATTACCCAAACTTCTAGCATAAGGCTGAGAATATGGTACATGCTTAATGCATTGACAAATGAACAAGGTTGGACTTCAGCAATGAAATATACAGGGTATTAAGCTTAAGAAAGAAGAAATATTCAGAGACTCAAGAAGGTAATGGGCTTACTAGGTCATAACATTAAGGTAAATGTTCTAGATGTATGTTAAACTGCAAAAATAGATCAGACTAAAACTATGGTTGCAATAAATTTTCATGAAAAAGTATAGGAACTAGAAATTGCCTCCTGTACTAAAGGATGGAATAATAGTCTGGAAGAACGTTGTAGAGTGCCAGCTCCGGAGACAGGCTGCTGGATATGAGTCCTGAGTTCACTCTTTCCATCTGTGGGATCCTGGGCAAGAAGCTTAGTTTCCTCGTTTGTACATAATAATAAAATCTTCCTCAGCGGGGTGTTGGTAAGATTGAAAGATGTAGCTCACATAAAGGGCCCGGCCCAGAGTAAACACTTAATGGGGCCTATTATTACTATTACCATTATTCAGGAGCATAATAAACTTTTCATTAGAACATCTTGACAAGACTTAAATGTTCTTGCATTACTGTTTTCTGAAGTCTGATTTTTTTTCTTTTTTAAGAGGTGCCAAAGACAGAGAACATGCAGTCTGGGCTGGGAGTGTATGTAGTCTGATAATACTGTGTGGAATCTCCATTTGGTCTCCAGATTTTGTACCAATGCTCTTCCTATTTCCCTTACCATGCTGTTCTATGCCCTGGTGACTTTGCTGGGCCAGGTGCTGCTTCAGTGGCTGTACTGTAAGATACAGTAGGACCATACTTGGTCCTGCTTCCCATCTTTCCTATCAAGTCTTGATAAAGATAGCATGCATATCGAATCTGAGAATACCACTGCTCTGTGAGGGAGAGCTAATGTCCTGGATGACCAAGCAAGGATTCAGAGTCACAACTAAACTAAAATATAAAATTTGCTAAGGTAAGTACATAATCCATCATTTATATTAAAATAAATAAACCAAGCATAGGCTTGGGAAGAATTGATTCTATAATCTAGAGAATTTTCTTAATTTTAAGGTCAAGATGAGACAGTAATGTGACTACCTGGGTACCTGCTACATTCTGTACTACAGTTGACTGTTGGCATGCATGCAGCATTTGGCCTGAATTTCTCCGGTCTCTGGATCTAAAATGACATTCACCAACATGGGAAGACTAAGCAACTACCTAGGCTCACTCATTAGGGAAGTGGCTTACTGCTAAACACTCATCTTGAAGTGCATGTGCTATAAATTGAGCAACACATTTTATCATTATCATTTAATTAAAGCAGCCTGTAAAGAACACATTCATATTCTTATTATGCTATGCATTTCATGGATTTGCTGGTTGCTTTCAAAAAGTCAGAGGAAATATAACATTTAATCAGAAATGCTAAGGTTCTCTGGTCTCCCAGAGACAAGGACAAGGGAAGGTAGAATCCCAGTACAGTTTTTAATGGTCAACTCATATTTGAAATACTGCTTTTTGGTTTTGATGCCACAACTTAAAACGGTTGTTGACAAACAATTGTAGTCGTGGGAGAGCAATCAGAATATGGTAAGGCTAGGAACTATGACATAATAAAAAAAAACATTGAAAGAATTGAGAAGTGTTTAGTTTGAGAAGAAGCAGTTTGGAGGAAATGTGGTTGTTCTTTTTGTATACTTGAAGGTATATCATGAGTAGAGGCATTTGATTTATTCTGTGCTACTCCAAGGGATTGATCAGGACCAAGAAGTATAAATATCAGTCATACAGATTCAGTATGAGGAAGGACTTGCTGAACAGGAAATGTCCAAAAATACCATGGGTGACCCAGAGAGAAAATGAGTATCTTCTCTTCAGAATTGCTTAAGCTGAGACTACCTAACCACAGATACTAAACAGCTGTCAAATAGTAATGGATAAGCACAGGAAATCTGCCACTAAAGTGTCTGGGCATTCTTCTTGGCTCTGTCCCTGTCCCTTACTAGCTGGAAGATGACAGAGCATCTGTCTATGATCCTGTGTCTCAGCACCTACTTCATACATTTTCATGGATATAAAGTAATGCAGAGTAAGAACCCAGTAAGTGTGAGCATTTCTTATGATTATTATCAAGGAATGCATAGAGAGGATTTCTACAAAGTGTGAAATGTTTTGTTAGAGCTGCTTCCCATTTTAAGACTATTGCTACAATTACTTGTAATGATACAATCAAACTCTGTTAATTTTATGGGTGGACCATTGAGCTTGTAAAACACCATATATGTCTAAATAGAGTCAATATGATATATTTCACTTCACCACAAATACAACCCGAGTACAAATGGGGACATATAGATAGAAGAAAAGAGATGGGCACATATTTTGTAAGGCTGCTACATTGATAGCTATTGTGAGAAGACTGGCTTGAGTGTTAATTTTGGCAATTTCTATTGCTCATTCTGTCTATGAGTTATAGTGTACATAAACAGCATAAGGTATTTTATGTTAATTCTTGAGAGTGGTTTTTTAAATTTCATGGGAGTAAACCAGGCATATTGTTAACAATATAATTTGGGCTAAATTGAGCTCCTAGTAAATTGTGAATGGTTTATTATTATTCACTGGAATACATTTTCCCTGCTAACGCAATATTGCAGCTTTTTTATTATATGTTAATAGTTTAACAGCCAAAGTTAAATGCTATTAATAAAATGGTACAGATCTCATTTGTAGTATTCTATGATTTTCTTCAACATTTTATTAGTAAAGTTGAAAAATGTGATGTGACAAAAAGAATACAAAATAAAAGCAATTAGTAGACTCAGTATAAAGGAGGGAAAACTTGAATTGCATACTCTTAGCTAAAGCAAAGCAAGGTGTGATACAGTATCTAGTATGCTGCTCTGCAACAGCTTAATGCATGCTGGTTGATCAAGAAACAATTCCACTGACAGATTTATTCACTTAAGTTAGAATTCTTTTTCAAGCTGTGTCTGTACAGGTAAACTAAGCAGAGAATTGACATTTGTTTGGTAAATTAAGAAAAAGAATATGAATAACGTATTCCTTCTCTCCATTTTCTTCTGTAGTGGGTGATTTCTCTCTGATAGATAATTTTTGCTAGTTTTCCACTTTATTTTGTCTATGTAGAAGTAGATGGTATGGTCATAATATATAATGGGGAAACTTTCAAATTTTCCCAAACATGAGTTGGGTGTTTTTGTGCAATAAGTACATCCCTATTAAAAATAATTGAGATAAATCCAGAGCTCATTCTTAGTTCTAATAAAATTATAGGGTAGTGGAAATATAACTTCATGAGGACAAGTACAAGATTTTGGGAGATTTCCTCAACAGTACACTCAATATCAGTCAATAATATGATTAAACCTCTGAAAAAACAAATGTGTTCTCCTACTGTCCTAGTTAGTACCCAGAAGGAGGAACAAGAATTCTGTTCTACTCAGGGCTAGTCAGAGAATAGCTAGGACTGGTGGATAATATTGTGGTAAATGAAATTTATGAAAGATGTAGACCAGTGTAGATGGTTGACCAGAATGGAAATGGAACTCAAAATTATGTTAAATGAGTAATGATGGGAAAAACATGACAGTGGGGGGACAAACAGAATTCAAACATTTCAAAGGCTATCACAAAGATGGGATGGGTTCATTTTGTATAACTTCCCCATTGATAGCCAACAAGAAAGGCATGTGTGTATAAACCATAAAAAATTATAGGGAAAATGCATTCAATATAATGTACTACTTTTCTAGTGACAAATACCACTTTTTAGGATTCCTTTACCAAACTTTTCTCTCCACCTGTCTTGTGGATTTTTATTTGCTGCTTTTATCACCTATTCAGAGAAATGTTTTAATGTTTGCTAGTATATTTAGATTTGTTTATTTTTTGAAGGTTATGACAATTTTAAGCATATATTTTGAAACTCTGTTATTGAGGACATACAGATTTAGGACTGTGCTATTTTTTTGTGATTGACTAATTTATCCTTTTTTTAAAAAGTCCTTTAAAAATCTCTAGTAATGTTTCTTATCTTCAGATATACTTTGTCTAATATTTGTGTAGCTATATTATCTTTATTTTGGTTAATATTTTCATGGCATGTATTTTTCATATTTTGACTTCTAATCTGTCAGTGTTCTCATATTTAATGGTGTTTCTCTTTTAAACAGAATATTTTATAAATCAAATATGGCAATCTTAGTTTTATTTTGAGCATGTAATCTATTTTTGTTTAATGTAGCTACCAGTATAGTTGGTTTTAAAGTTGTTACCCTGACGATTACTGAAATAATTCTTATTATAGTATAATACATATTAATTTTCAATGCCCTGGTAATACTGGAACCTTAAAGCCCTCTAACTCCATTTGACCTTCTAATTTTTAATGCATTTTAATTTCAATTATATTTAAAATTTTAAAAATTAATACTAAATTATTTTATTTGAATAATTTACATTTATGTACATATATACATTTTCCATTCTCTTAATTTCTTTTCATTTCCATGTTTCTATTTGAGATCATTTTTCTTTTACCTGAAAATTTCTTTTTATTATTTGTGTTTCAGGACTATTAGTGATGAATTCTTTTAGTTTTTGTTTCTTTGCTAATATATTTATTTTATCATCAATTTTGAAAGATAATTTTGCTGGGCACAGAATTCCATGGTTCGGCAATAATTTCCTCTCAGAATTATAAAGATGTTGATTTCACTTTTTGCTTACATTATTTCTTTTGAGAAATTAGTTTTCAGACTTATTGTTGCTCCTTGGAAGGTCACAAAGGTTTATTTTTCCTCTCTGGATGTCATAAAGATCTATTTCTGTGTTTAATAGTTTGACTAAGATGTGGGCAGATGGCATTTTTAAACAATCTGCTTAATCTCTGCTGAGTTTCTCAAATCTGTGGGTTGGGTTTTAAAATCAGTTTTGGAAAATTTGGGGCCATTGTCTGTTCATATCTCTCTTTATTCCCATGTTCTATCTCTCCTGTCCTCTCCTCCTAAAACTCTGATGATACCACTTACATTTTCTGATTATTTTTTTGCATTCTTTTTTCTCTAAGTATCAGTTATATATGTCCTATTAACCTTTCAGGTCATACTTCTTGTGTTCTGTTTTGTCCGATATACTATTAACACATTCTTTGAACACTTGATTTCAATTATTGTATTTTTCATCCCTAGAATGTCCATTTGAATGTTTAAAAATTTTTAATTCTCTTTTGAAATTCTTTATTCTTTCATTTACTTTACTCATCTTTCCAACTTTTTGTAAAACAAGTCATATTTACTTTCCTTAAAAAGTCCTTTCCTCCTAACTTCTTTAACTGGATCATTTATAGGTCTGCTTCTGGTGTTGATTTTTATTTTCTCCTTGTTATTAGTCATATGATCTTATCTCTTCATATTCTCATAATATTTGATTGCATGTTAGATACTGTATAGAATCTGCAGAGGCTCCAGATGCTATTACTATTTTTTTCTTTTTTTAAATTTTTTTTTCTTTTTTCAGATGCTATTATTTTTCATGAGAGATAACTTATTCTTTCTTTCACTAGGCAGGGGAGGAAGGAGGGATACAGTGATCACTTTAGTCTAATCAGAGACTGAGCTATATGGAAACTGGGTTGTGGTTTTGGCCAGATGCACTTTACTTTTGGTTTTCCTTAATTTCTAGGGTCATATCTGTTGAATGAAAACCTGGCAGATCTTTGACTTCTCAGTACCAACTACCACAGAAATCTCTGTTGTGCTTTTCAGAGGTTTTCAATTTAGCTCTTTGGCCTCAAGTTACGTGTAACTTCATATTTAACAAATGTGATAAGGAGGAGACAAGAAGTGTATTTGGGGCACTTCAAGTCTATATGATTTTGCCATTGTAGACCTGCTCAACCATCAAATCTCTGTGGGTTTCTTTTTCCCTCTGCAGTGGCCCCTGGATTCTAAACCTCTAGGCAATGCCCAGAATTGACAAATGCTGCCAGGGAAAATGTAGCTTCAAATCTTCATCTCACCTCTGAAGGTCCTATGATCTTAAACATTTATTTCTGCTAGTCTCTGTTGCTTTTACGTTTTGTGGTTGAATACCGTGATTCTTGTCAATTACCTATCTTTTCTAATTGTCCTCATTGAGACATTTCCTTGTGGCAAATTACTTCTTCATACTTAAAAGCAGACATCTGTACTCCTATGTCAAAATAAAAAAATAGGGACATGTTTTTCTCTCTGCACCAAATATACAAGACTATAAGTTGAGCTAAGATGTTTGCTTATGCCAGGTTGACCATAGGCAGAATTATAAATTTAACTGTGCTACTTTTAGCATTATTCTTTTTTTTTCCATCTTTTTTTCATTTTTTTTTTCTAGCTATCCCATTACATCCTAAGTCTAAATCCAGGAGAATAAAATCTTTTTAAATTTTTTTTTCCTGCTAGAGATCCCATTGTTTGTCTTTATAGATGTGCTAGGACTCTTCTGCCTTGCAGTCCTTCCCATCAAAACTTGCCTGACCCATGTGTATTCTCTCAGGATCCTCCTAGGGAGTTAGCTAATTACCTAGATTATTTACAACGAAATAGTCGGTGACTTATGACTTGCCATATCAAAATCACATTTCTATTTCAATAGAATTTACCTATAGCTTTTGCCCCAAAGTATATGTAATGCAGATGGGGCTTTCTCACATTAAAGTAGGAACAATGGGTGAGAAATATGAGGAAATTATCTTCCTTCCCAACAATCATATAAACACTAGAAAGTTTACATTCTTTTATTTATTGATCTCTTTATTCAATTAACAAGCATTTATTAAGCCCTTACTATTTTCAAGTCATTTTGAAAGCCACTGGAGGAAATACAGAGATGAATAAGACAGACCCGTAAGAATATTATTGTTCAGTTGGTAAGAATAAATACATGACTAATAATAGTTCAAGGCTTAATGGGATAAGAACCATAAACGAAGAAAAAAAATAAACTGATGTGGGCATTTAGAGAAAGGAATCTCATCAGTCAAATGGTTCAGAGATTCCTTCATGTACAAAGTAGCTTTTCAGTTGGGTTTTTAAAGGTAGGTGGGATTTCTAATGGGGATGTATGTGGAGGATGGGAGGGTGGGAAGGACTTTCTGGATAGAGAGAATATTAGGAACAAATTTAAGAAATGTGAAGAGTATGAGGAAGTCCTGTCATAGGGTATAGCTTGCATTAAGGAGACGGGAGAAGATCAGTGACCCTTAAGGGGCTTCTGGAGTACTGAAGATTGAATCCTTGGTTATTTGTAGTGATTAGCTTAGCCTGAACTGCTGTTGAATATCAACAGGCATTGTACTATGAACTGAGGGTGTATTAATACTTAATATTTTGGAGCTCACTATCCAGGAAAGAAAGAGTCTATTATGGTATTTTATTTTATTTAATATAAGGTGAAGAGAAAAAAGGAAGTGTGAACAAAGTGTTATTCTACCAAAAAGGCCCTTTTGCACATGGGGTTTTCGTCCTATTTCCAGATCATAGAAATCATCACAAAATATCTTCCATATTATGCAAATATTTATAGCATTTGTCTGATTTCATCAGTGCTCCCAGCCAAAATAAATAATTTAGGTGAAGATACTCAATTAGTATGTCTCAACCTTCATTGATTTGTCCATTATTTATTTATTCTCTGTCTCCCTCCCTCCTTTCCTTTTCCCTTCTTTCTTTCATTCTCCTAATATTTACTGAGTGACCCTTTCTGCCAGGTATGGCAATAGCGACTGAAGATTCAGTGTTATATGAGACACAGTCCCTGGTTTCTGGTGACATCAGACAAAGCTAATAAGTTCCTTATACTCCAGAGGGCAGCAAATATATATGGATCAAGACATTCATTCTCTTCAAGTAACTGAAGGTTGATTCCAGGGCCTTTGTGTATGCAGATGTTAATAGTTTCTCTGAATGTGGTCCCATTGGGAGGACTTCCCAATGTATCTATTAAACCTTCTTTGTGCCTTTAGATTAGCCTCTCCCTGTACCTGCCAACAACAAGGAGGATGATTAAAAGGAAAATCCCTACACCTCTTATCTGAAGTATTAGGCTTATTCCAAAATACAGCCACCTGATTTCTCCTCTATTCTAAACTCCATTTCTCCTTCTGTCCACTTACAACTCAGGTATAATTAAAACCCAGGTTTCTTTATAGAAGCTTTATCTGTAGTAGCCCCAAATTGGAAGCAACTCAGATATCCATTGCAGGTAAATAGAAAAACAAATTGTGGTGTGTTCATACAATGGAATACTACTTAGCAATAAGAAGAACAAACTGTTGATACATACAACAACATGGATAAATTTTAAAATAATTATGCTGCTTGAAAGAAGCCATATAAATAAGAATACATACTGTATGATTTCATTGATAAAACTGTAGGAAATGCAGACTGACCTGTGGGGAGAGAGAACAGATCAGTGATTGTCTGGAGAAGAGGCA
Organism: Lepilemur ruficaudatus; assembly: GCA_963574885.1. Lineage (NCBI taxonomy): Eukaryota > Metazoa > Chordata > Mammalia > Primates > Lepilemuridae > Lepilemur > Lepilemur ruficaudatus. Next base: position 14,204 of record CAUYRT010044414.1, on the reverse strand, counting down.
TGAGGCTAGAGCCAGAATAGAAGGATGGCAAAGGGGCTGACCAGAATATTTGTTCTCATTCGATGATATCTCCCCAGAGGATGGTCCCAGGGAGGTATTCAGTAAACATTTGGTAAGTGAATTAAAAATTGGTTGAGATATACTGCTGTTGAACTATGTAGTATTTTGACCTTGCTTTGATTCACATATTAAAGTGCTGATCTGGTTATAATTCATTCACCACATTATTTCTCTTGTTATAAAGCTAATTATAGTATGAATGTCCTTGAAGTATGGTTTTTTGTCATAAAGGCAACTCCTAACCTACAATAAGCCCAAACTGAACTATCAATTTTAATAGGAATTTGTTAGAAATGAAAGCCTTGAAAGATTAGTAAACTTTAAGAGACAACTAAACATCTTGCTTGTAATATTTAGAGATAAGTTAGCTTCTAAAGGAATACCACAGTGTGTAATCCCATCTGGATAAGTAAATTAATGTTATAGTGAAATTACTACTAACTTCTGCTTTGCCTAATGTTTATGGCTACAGATGACGTCCACCACATCGGTGGGGAGTCTGATCTCACTTTCCTAGGTCTATGAGTATTCTGAACAGTGATGTGAGTATAAAACTCTGGAAAGAGTCTGTGTGTATCCCTCTCAATTGCTTCTAGAGTCATCATTTAAAAACATTTTTTTTTTTTTTTTTGGTTTAGAGGTTGTTAGTCATTCAGAAGTTCCCTCTACAAAATTTCAACTCTGAGCCATTTGAAAAATTACAAGGGAGTTAAACCTGCAGTCTGTCTTAGAAACTGGTCTATCATTTTCCTCTTGGTACCCTCAGTGGCAACAACCATCATGCATTAAAATGGTAAAAGCAGACATTACAACATTCCCGTAAACAGACTTCTTTATAAATGTAAACACAGAGGCCGAATTGCCTCAAACGTGGCAGCTCTTACTCTTTAACAGTGTTTTATATTCTCCATACTTATTCATTTCACTGACTCCCTACTGCAATACTTACTCTGCCTGCCAGCTTCTCTAGCCTTAAAATAGTTGTTCGAGCAGCTGCAAATGTTCTCGATGACAATTGCTTTTGTGATTTACTCAAAATCCTGACAATTTTTAGGTCTCGAAGAATAAAAAGTCTAAGATCTCTGGGGACATCACTGTTCAAGATCATATTTAATCTTCCTGTACTGTCTTCCCGTTGTACTTTTCTGTTTCAGTACACTGCCACAGGAGTTGTGAAAGACACCCTCTGCCACTTCCCCCCTTCTGACAGGTATTATTTGAAGCTGTTCTTTTATTTCATTTGGTGCCCAATAACATCTCTCTTTTTTTTTTTTTTGGCTACATTCACCAAGAATAATAGATGCTCGCTCAGCTTGCAGGGTATAATTTGTCCTCTTGCATTCATGTTCTAAGTTACCATTAAATTATCTGTTGAATATTCAAGCATTTTAAAAAAAATGGCCATTAATACCGGCCCATCTTTGGTTGACAACAGGACACTGAGAAAATTAAGAAGGATTAGCCGGTCCAGGATCTTGAAAGTCTAAATTCATTATAAATATAGAGGGACTCCTAATTCATACAGCTTGGCCATGTGGTCTTATAACATCTTGACAAGGAAAAAAATTTCATTGTTTAACTTTAAAAAGTCACCACTTTTCCACAAGCAAATTAGTGAAGAAAAAAGTCGGTTATGACTTAGTGAAAAATCCACAAATATACATAGATATCACATATTTGATATTAGCATAAGGATTAAAAATGGGCCCAAACAAGTTAAATGTGTTTTTACCTATTTATATCAAAATAAACATTTCTTATATTTTTCAAATTGTTTATATAGATTCCTTTTTCTTATGAATTATGAGTGTTTTGTAAACCTTTTAAGATATTTCTCAGTTATTGCCTATAAAATATAATTGATACCTAGGTATAGTTGATCTAAAAATCTGGAAGAAATAATATCTATGATTTGTCAAAATGATTTATATATTTTGTTACCAAAAAGAGAAACAAACCTACTGAGTTTCTACTATGATGACCCTCATTTTCCAGATGAGAAAGTGAGAAAATTGAAGCTTAGAAAGTTCTAAAGTCTTTCCCAAGGACTCATGCCTAGTAACTGGAAATCCATGCTGAACTCAGGTCTATAGGCACCAAAACCTATATCCATTCTAGCCACAAGGCCACCGAGATGTGCTGCACTTCCTTTAGTGTGCTGTGGAAGGAGGAAATGGTGGGTTCTCTCTCCAATGTGGATGTCTGCCATGAAGCAAGCCACAAACTCTTGCAACTGATTTAGCAGTGAGCTTAAGTATGAAACTGGGGTGGAAGAGGCATTGCTGAATTATTGTTGTATTTTCAAGTTTAATTGTATAACATGAGCATCATCGTCTTACTCTGTTTGGCCTTCGGTAACAAAATAACATAAACTGGTGATGTATAAACAATAGAAATTCATTTCTCCACAGTCCTGGAGGCTGGAAAGTCCCAGATTAAGGAGCATGCAGATTAGGTGTCTGGTAAGGGGCTTCTTCCTTTTTCACAAACTCTGTCTTTCACTGTGTCCTCTCATGGGGAAGGGATAAAGGAGCTCTCTGGAGTCTTTTTGATGGGGGCACTAATTTAATTCATAGGGGTCTGCCCTCATGAACTAATCACCTCGCGAAGGCCCCACATCCTAATAGCATCACCTTTGGGTTTAGGATTTCAAAATATGAATTTTGGGAAGGGACAAAAATACCCAGTTTGAAGCAGGCATCTTTGGAAAAATTTTACTCAGCAGATGATAATTCACTAAGCCTTAGGACCCAGAGGGTGAGGGATGATTTAAAGATTTTCCCAGGTAATTCTCATGGGGATTATTGGATAAGATGACTTCTATGGGATAATTTAAACTTGTGATTTTATTAATATGACTTGAGGATTCTAGGAGTTGGTCTCATCTCTCTATGCTGTACCTTTGCACCATTTCCCAACCTCAGAAAAGCATTCTTTTGTTGTAAGGCTCTTTTTCTTATTCAGATGCAGAAACCCTTGGGAAGGTCACAGTTTGAGCCTGATCAATCACATATAATTTGGAGATGTAGCATGGTGTGTGAAAGATGACACTAAGTTAGAAGTTGGAAATCTTTTTATTCACCATCACAAAATGACCTTATTTTATTCATCTTTGTATGTAGGACTTCTCACACAATCTGAGGAATAAAAGTACTCAATATTGTTTTCCTGTGAAATTGGCACATTAAAACCTATTGTCAACAACCTCTATTCATTCAACAACAACAAAAAAATTTTTTTTTTTGGCAACTACCCTGTATCGAACACCAGATACTATGCTAGATGCTGAGGATATCTAGGTGAGCAAATCACTTTCAGCTCTTGTTCTGACAGCGTATATAATCCAGTGAAGCAAATGGACCCATGAAATAATCTAGAAATATATATTTATAATCATTGAAATCTGGTATCAAGTGTTGGCCTCATGGAAAAGGCTGATAGTTGTCCCCTAATATTTTTTTTACTCATCTTCCACAGTGAGAAAATTTGTAGCTGTTACAAAGCAAACATTTGCCAACTTTTTTGTTGTTGTTGTTGTTGAAGTGTGGCCACATGACTAAGTTCTAATCAATAGGATACATGTGAAAAATATATGTGGTAGTTCCCAGCAACCTTCCCAGGAGCACCTGATGGGTATCCTTTGCCCCTCGTTTTTGTCCCTTTCCTCTGTCCTGCTGATCGGAATGTGCATGTTGGCCAGAGCTGCATCTTGGATCATCAGAATGAGGGAGACTCCCTGGGCATAGTCCAGCCAGAGTCACTGATACCACCATAATATCATACCATCCCCAGATCACCTTCCTTGGGAGTTTTACATGGTCTGCTGAGAATAAATTGTGGGAAGATTGGGATCTGATCTAGTCTGAGAATCAGGAAAGGCTTTTGCAGAAGAAATGACATTTCAGCTTATATTTGCAGGTTGGGTGGGTGATGTGTTGGGGATGAGGTGAGAAGGTTATGGTGAGGAAATAGTGCATCTGAAAATGATTTGCAAAGTACCATTGCTCCAACTGTATGACATTCTTCTTATTAATATAAGGTCTGTGCTTCTCAATGCATGCACCAAGGCCTGTTAGCAATTAACTGCCAACATCTTACTGCTTTCATCTCTCAATATTCCCTGCCATAGATTTCAGACTAGGCTCATCAGTTTGTACCTCCCTTCTTGCATTCTTCTCTGCTAACCTGTGTGATTTTCAAAGGATCCTTTAAACTCTGCTTCCTTCATGGGAAATGTTCTGAATAACCCTATCTCCCTCCCCAGAGCTTTGACATCTAGATCTTCCCACCTATTTTCAATATACTCATTCTTAAGCTGTATGAGTGTCCTTGTATTTTTCTTCTCCACTTTCCACATGGGTTACCCAAGAGCAAGGACTATTTCCATATTACCTTTTATATCCTGGAAAGCCTAACTTAGACCTCTGGCCCAACACATTTTGTTGAATGGGTGTCTTGAGCCAGGTTGAAAGTCCCTTTCAGCTGTCTTGCCCATAGATTCTGCCTGTTTGATGATGAGATTCTTTTAGGTCCAGTCAAAAGTAATCATTCCTCATCTTGAAAGCTTCCATATTAAAGGTGGCCCTGAAAAATTCATCAGGGGAATAAAGTTTTGCTTATCACTTCTGCTGCCCTGAAGGCCTTTGGGTAAATGATGGTGGATAGATTGGGGCTGTGGTGGCCAAATGCAATATTAAATCTACTTTCTGTCTCTTTCTGGCCTGCCTGGTGGATTTTGATGTATTGAATTTTACATTTAGGTACCAATTTTCTTTTGATAAATTCATGCTCTAGGCTGTACAGGGCTGACCATTACATTAGAGACATTCAGACAAATGATCAGATATGCAGGCAGAGTGTGTCATTCATGAAGTGAGTGCCTTCTCTTGAGGTCTTTGATGCCGAAGAGGTTTTGACCCTTCTTACTCAATACTGGCACTACTGGCTGTGAAAATAGATGCAGAAAGTTTGCCGTCTTTCATGGCCCTTTACTACTCTCATGGCCTTAACCTATCTTTCCATGCTCATTTTTTCTTCCCTTCTGTGCTTTAGTCAAAAATGCTTCTTTGGTTTGAACCTGCTTCTTTTGGCATGTTTCTCATGGTATTATAATAATGAGCTCGTTCTGTCTCTGCTGTAAAACTGGGACTATGACTTACATATCCTTGCATCTCTAGAGAATGGCACCCAAATGCCTAGGACCCAATCAGTGCTTGAACCCAGGAAAGGTCTCAGTTTATGTTGGTTCTCTCCTCTCCCTAGAATATCTTTCTCATTTTCCCTTCCCATCCTATGCCCAGGTAGTTCTGTCCTGGCTACAACACAACCCTTTTCTGCATGACATTTTTGCTGAGTACCTCAATAGGATGTGAATTCCTCTTCTGAGAATTTCTTGTAGTACAGTTTTATACTTCTTTTTTCTTTGCATTTGTCTCAGTCTTGCTTATATTTTAATTTCATAGTGGTCTCTTCTCTCTATAAGAGACAAATATCTGCAACAAAAAGGATCTATATCTCACTTTGCTTCTCCTAAGGCAGCCATCACAATGTTTGTAATTAACAGGTGCTCAATTAAGGGATTCATGGGTGGAACGAAGAATCAAGCTTGTAACACAGGCACTATGAGCACTGGTCTGTTTTGTGTGAAACAATCATGATTTTTGTAGGAAAGAACAGCATCAGCTGCCTTCTTCCACTGTGGTCTGATTCTGATAACCTGGGAACAATTGAAAACAAATTTCCTAAAGAAAAAAAAATGAATCCACCATTTCTGCATTCTAAGTACCAGGAAGGATTTACCTGTGGGGTCTACAAGCAACAATTTGCATCTTGGTTTATGCGAAGGATAGAAAGCTCAAGCATCCGAGTGGGGCTGCTGACACAGCAGTGATTCAAGAAGCAGCCGTGGGAGCGGGGCTCAGGGCCAGGATGAAGAAATTAATAATCCACTTATTATTCAGAACAGTGAACGGCTGCAGGCTATTGGCAAGAGGTTTAGCAATTATCTGATTAACTGCTAATGTTACACCAAGAAACCTCTTCAAGACTGCACTTTTTTTTTTTTTGGTTAAGTGACACAGAATGGTAAGAAGCTGCTATTTTGTGCAAAAAGCTGAGAGCCGCAGGTAGGTGGCCGTACCCAGACCCTGGTGGGCCGTCACTCTTTCAAAGTTGGAAGCAAATGGCCATTTTTGCTGCTGTTATAACTCTTCCTGGAAATATCGGCTCCTCTATAGCACCATAACTCAAATTTAATATGAGAGCTGAAGTTGTTTTCCTTTTCATTTTGAGTTCTTGCTTAGAGCAGAGGGTCCAGGTATCTATCTTTTCAGTGGAAACTTAGAAAACAGCCTTGCATATTTCTCCTTGTGACACCCAAGGCAAACCAGGGCAGGAAGACATCCACCCTTGCTTTGTACTATAGGTTCAAAGTTTACCAGTCTCTGCTGTCTGCTCTAGTTACTCTGAAGAAATTTTCCTCATTTTAAAGCCAAAGGCCACCATCATGGCATACAAGTCCTTTGTTTGCACCCCATTCCTGCCTTTCTGTAGAACACTGAACTATTTGAGTAGCCACCACAAGACTTGCAAATCCCATGCTGTCTTGAGAGGAGAACTTGATTAAAATTCATTGAGACTAGACTGTGTAGGTTGATAGTAAGCCACTTTTTCGGACATTTAAAAATAGACTCGGTTTCCATTGTATAAGAATAAATGTGAAAGTACTTACTTCTAACTGGCAGTGATGACTAGAATCATCATTACAATAGACCCCCCTCAGTTTGTGTTCCTGATTCAGGATTCTGTAGGATACCTCTGTAATAATAGTGAAAAGCAATTTCCTATTTCCACTGATAATATCCTCGAGTATTCTCAGCAAATCCTACTCTACCCTTCAATTCCCAGTTGTAAATTCCTCCCACTCTCCCCTCCAATCTGTGGGGGAAAATTGACTTCTCAAATGCAAACATTTGATGAAATTTTTCAGCAGGATAATCATTGATGCCGGTATCAGGCAAAGGTTAAGCAAGAGAATGTTCACATAAAATCCTTTCACTTTGTCACAGTTCATGAAACAGAGGTGCTCTGAAAGCAAAGGCATTTTGCAGCTGAAAAGGCATTTAAGTGACAAAATCAAATCCTGTATAGAAGTATTACAGTAGCTTTATTTCTAAAATTGGTTAATGGAAAGTCTTTTATGAGGATATCAATTATACCAGGGCTAAAAAGTCAATTATGTAGTAATTGGAGGATAAAATAATGGATTTACCTTAGGTAAATTCAAAGTCATGTTTGAGATGTAGCTCTCTATTATTGCATCCTTGACACAGGAAATTAATTTTATCTATATAATGGTATTCATTAAATGTAAAAGTTTAATGATAAATGTCTTGTATAAATTTGAAAACCACAGTATGAAAACAAAAAGAGGGTTGAGTTTTTCACCAATTCTTTTTTTTTTTGAATTACTAACCTCACTCACTAACCCTTTCCTCCTTATCACTTGCTTAAAATGATTATTAAGTTTTGAATTTGTATTTTCTTAGCAAAATACATTAAGGATAAAAAATTGATTCCTACTTAGTCATTTCAGTGAGAACAGCAACAGGTGTTAGCTGAGGACTCCAGCTGTTCGCTGAGAACTTCAGCTGTTCTGTGCATATCATGTCTTTGTTGTTGCTTTGATGCTCCTTCCCCTTCTCTATGTAAGCTATTGTACAGAGGCAGCAATGATCTCATCAGATCAACAGGCTGAGTGAGGGCTATGTCCTGCACCACTTCAGAAGAGAGCCCTGCTGATCTCAGGACTAACAGATATCTCCAGGTAATCAGAACGTGGTAGGAAGGACTCTCCAGGGCTTTCACAGATTGAGTGACAGCCCAGTGCATCTTCCTCTGAGAAGTAATCAACCTATGTTCTATTCCCAGTACCTCCTTTCTGTTAATCCCTGAAACCTAGAACTTTTTAAAGCTATCCAGTTACTGATTATCCTTAAATCAAAATAAACTTCCAGGTTTGGAGTTATCATCCCCAAAGCTGTTATCACAGTCAATTATTCATTCATTAAACAAATAATTATTGAAGATCTGCCTAATATGTTTCAGACACTGTTATCTTTGGGAAAAACTTGAAATTAATTCCTTTAGATAGAGGATTAAAATGTAAACATTTGAAATCCTCTCTGTTATAGGTACCTTATATCACTTATTAATCTTAAAAAGAGATATAATCTTAAAAAACACAGTTTGGATATTAAATGGGTAATCAATTTCTAACATCTGAGTTGCAATTATGGTTAAAACACATATTGCAGCCAGTGACATACTAGGGTTCTTTTTTTCTGTTTCCTCTTCTAGCTTGTAAGTACTCTCATGCCAGAGTGATAATTTGTTATCATCATGAGCTTTGCAGTCCTAAGAAAGTACTTTGTACATGGTAGGAAGTACATAATGCTTATTGCATTATATGGGAAAAATTTTACAATTCTGCCATTGGGTTTTTAGTTCCTTTCAAGATATCTTTTGTGAGCTTATGTACCAAGCCCATGCCCAGTGTAGCTGCTGAAGAAAAAGGAAGTCAGTAGGAAAGTTTCAACACAGAGAATATGTGAGCTGAGGTCAGTGGGACAGGACTTGTGGCATGGGATAATGAAAGACATACACTAGTCAACTTGGGAGCAAAGAAAGCGGGTAGAGTGATGTCCCACAGTGTTGCCCAGACTTGAAATTTTCTGAATCTTGACAACTGTTCTTTGATTGCTTTATATCTGACAATTTTTCTCATGTTGAATTATTATCTCAGTTATAAAGATAGAATTTTTATTTTATAGAGATGACATAATATATAGACATGTTAGTAAAGTAACGCTTCAGTTTCTCAAGATAGAAAATTTCATAATGAAAAACTTACAGACCTGTAGAATATGATTGAGAAATACTGGAATGTAGAAAGAGTATACTGGGCTATGTTCTTGCCCAGTTCTGCTATTAACTGGCTTCAGCATCTATTAGCCAGATCCCTAACACTTGTGCAGTCTTTCCACTTGTAAAACGACTGTCATTGATCTGGGGTGACTCAGTCTGTTTTTAAAGGGAATGGTTTTTCTCATCTGTGTTTTTAGATTGATGACTTACTGAGACAAAGTGAGGCCAGTATGGAAGATCATTTATCCTTTTTCCAGAACACTCCTCCAAATAATGAATAAAGGCTCATATTTTGCATAGAAATAATGGGGTACCTAAACTGTGTGTTTTGGGACAGCCAATCCCAAAACATTTTATGTGCCTGTGGTGATAATTTGAACATTTCTTTCCCTCTGCTAACTTTCTTTGACTCTATCTTAGTTTGGTCTTTCCTGCAGTCTCCTAACTGGTCTTCCTTCTGCCATTCTTGATTTCATCAGTTCATTCTCAAGCCAGAAGAAAGATGTTCTCAAAATATAAATTTTATTATGTGAATCCTTGACTTAGAATATAGTCCAAACTCTTCAAAGTTCTTCAAGGTGTGCCTCTACCTCTTCAGTCTAAGTTGTTTCACTCATTCCCTCATTATTTTCTCTTGCAAAGTTTTTAGTTTAAGTTCTTTGAACATGCCAAGCTACTTCCTGCTTCAGGCCTTTTCTGCCTGGAGACAGACACACTCTAACAGCCACTATTCCAATGGTGCCATTATTTGCACTGTGTAGAATGAGTTCCTATAACCATTACTATCACCACCACCACCTGCCTTCATGATTCTCACTTTGTTTGTTTCCTTTACAGCATTTTCACAACTTGTGATTATTTTATTTATTAGTGTGTTCCCTCCACTGCAGTGTAAGCCTCATGAGGACAGGGACTGTGGTATCACATGTTTACATTCAGTGCCTGGTACACACTAAATACTCAAAAAATAATTCTTGGACTTGTGTGTTAATGCCTGGGTGGATTGGCTGCTAGCTTTTGTTTCTTTGTTCTTAGTATAGTTAAATAGGAAGATTTGCTTCCTGTTAGAAATTTCTGCTATACATTCCTCTTTTCTTTAATTGACTGAGCTTGAGGTTTAAATCCTAATGCCTTCTGGAAGTGCAAAACACTAACCCTAACCCCTGCTGTGACCATAAGTGAATTAGCTGTGGATGTCTGAGGATTTTGATACATTTTATTATTGTATTGAGTATATAATTATTACTCAATGGACAGTGTTTAGAGTTGATACAATTAAAAATTGCATTTATGCTTCTGAACAGTAACAATTTTATGATGTTTATTATTGTTATACAAATGATTTAAGCCCTGGGAATTTTGAAATATAAACTATTGAGCTTATAAATAGATGCTTAGCAAAAATTCTGTTGTGACCAAATCACAGCTCAATCAAATTCATTTAGATGGATTTCTATAGATGGTTACCTAACAATAGAAATATTATTTTAAAGTATGATAAGTTGAAATAATTAGAAAAGTTACATTAATTAAAAAAAAAAAAGCAACATTTCAAACCTTGCATGGAACTTTCAAATCTCAGGTGATGAATGAATTGTATCTGTTTTCTTACATGAAATATATATTTACCTGTGGCTAAAGTATAGATCATTTCTAAAGCATAATTTTATTTTAAGTATCTGGAGGAAACATTGATTCCACATTTTTCATTTTCATTCTCTACTCATGAAGCTGACTGATTTCTAAATGACTTTGCTACGATAATCCAATTTAGGGTTTAAAATCCCACAATGACAAGATTTTCAGGTTATGAGGAAATTTTAATGCTTAGTGCCCAAGTCACTTTTTATTATTAAGCTAGACACTTGGGGAGACCATCAGCTCTTTTCACTGCCAGAAAACCATTGGTGCATTGCAGCTGCACTCAATCTAACTGTGATCTGACCTCCTGTGAAATTTCAAGAATCCTGGCTTTTGATATGGAAGCAATATGTTTGTTTACGACTCTGTGAGCAAGGCATAGGCCCAGAGGCCCCGTTCTCTTCTATTTTGAACTGTTCAAGGCTTCAGCAGCACTAACACCTATGAAAAGCTGACAACAAAGAAAAATATCCCAAAGTCTGTTGAACAAGCAGATTTTTAAAAAAACTTAATTGAAGTATAATTTACGTATAAATTCACTCATTTTAAGTGCAATTCAATGAGTTTTAGTAAGTTTCTCAAGTTGTGCAGCCATCCCTATAATTCAGTTTTACAACATTTTTATCACTCCTATAAGATCCCTCATGCCCATTTACAGTTAATCCCATTTCTACCCCCAGCCCAGGTAACCACTAATTTATTTCTGTCTTTGTAGATTTGGCTTTTCTGGACATTTATTATAAATACAATCATATATTATGTCATCTTTTGTGTGTAGCTTCTTTCACTTTGCGTAATGTTTTTAAGGTTCATCTATATTGTACCATGTAACAGTGCTTTGTTTCTTTTTTATTGCTGAATAGCATTCCATTGTATGAGTATCCTACATTTTGTTCATTTACTCACAGTTTGATGACATTTGGGTTGTTTCCAAATTTGGGCTGTTATCAATAACGTTGCTAAGAACATTCATATGCAACTCTGTGGGAATACATATCTTCATTTCTCTTGGGTAGATACCTAGGAGAGTAATTGTTGGGTCTTATGGTAAACCAAAAAACATGTTTGAGTATATGACTTGGTGAGCTGCAGCGTTTACAAAGATAAATGCAAAGAAACAACACAAGTTTACATACCTCTAGACTCTTAGAAATCACTAAATTGTGAGGGGGACTGTGAATACCACAGGAAGGTTATAAGAGTTTCTAAGAAAGAACTCTCTTCACTTTGTGGGTGGGGAGAGGATGTTCTGAGATATGTCTTTGGGAATGGTTTAAAGATTTTAGGGAAATGACAAAATAATCAATGTAAGGGAAAAAGAAAATACAGAAAGTGTTGAGCAAACACTCAGCCTAATAAAGCAGGATATTCAAATGGGAATTTTTGGTCTCTCTTTTGGTTGAGACCTGCAAAGGACTGGAACATTACAGCAGTGGCCAAATCACCAACATTCTAGATCGAGTTGCCAGGTACCTGTGCAGAATGTGCTAAGAAATTGTGAAAGCAATTCTGCCAGCGACCAGCTATCAAAGGGTAGGATCTGAGATTTGGAAAAGAAATGAAATCATTGGATAAGGGAGAATTTTCTCTATTGTAATTGTCTTTTGAGTTTTTCATTTCCTACTTTTATTCCATCAGGGAGGAGCAGAGGAATGATCTTTTTCATCTTTGGGTAAGTGAGAGGTGCTTTAAATGGGCCACATGGTTTCCTTGATGTGTGTCTCCTAGAGTTTCAGCTTAAAATAGAGAGAACTGTCCTAGGTGCTAACTGGGCCAGTGCTGCCTGTGAGTGAGTAACGTGTAAAATTTCCATGGGCTAAGTGGGTAAGTGAGGGAGCCAGCCTCTTTATTTTAAAGAGGACATTGTCCAAGAAGACTGCCTGTAGGAGCAAAAGACCATAATAGAATGTCTGGGTAGGATAAATTTTCTGAATCCCAGAAAAGGAGGATTGGAGCTTTAGGTGACCAAATAGAGAAGAGGAATAACTCATGTCTGGGGCCCTGCCATCAGGCACTCAGTGGAAGATTACTCTAAAAATCCAGTGGAGCCCCTGCAAGAACAAGAGCCAGTCCATGTGCCTCTGTTGCCTTCAGAGGGAGTCTGCACAGCACCAGCCGTGTAAGACCAAAGCCTTTTCCTTGAACCCTTCCGCTACTCAGCTCAGCCCCAGGGGAGTCAGAGGCCATGGCTTGTGATGGGAGAAGGTAGAGCTAAAAAAGAGAATTAAACTTTGAAAGACCTTCTAGGCAACTTGGAGGAATTTACATGTTACTCCATGGACAGAGAGCAGATCCATAACAATAGTTTGATGTTAAGAAGATTAATCTAGAAGTTGTGCGCAGGGTTCTTTGAGACGATAGAATTCAAATACAAAAAGTTCCGAAGATTGTGTACTAGAGAGAAACACAGGATGGGGTTATGTTGATGGTAGTAATGAAAAATAGTTGACTTTTAAAAGAGATATTTATGAGAAAACTTTGCCTTTCAAAGTAAGCAAAAAGTTACCCAACCATTTTATTTTCCTCATTGTACTTAACATCTTAAGTCGCCAGAGAACCCCCTGGTGGTCTGAAAGAGTTAATGTTCCACCCTAAGCACCCCAATTAGCACCAGGGAATTCCTAAGATGGGTGGTGAGGAGGAACAAATTTAGTCTATTTATTCACTGAACTCCCACAGGGCTGTGAGTAAATTAAATAGAAAAAATCTGAGGAGGGGAGAGAGATCAGTACATACTACCTCTCTGCCAAAATTTTTAATCAAGCAGCATGTTCCTATGTGTTACTTCCCTGAAAACCAAGAGGAAATCAGAAAGTTCAGACTGTAAATGTCAGTGAACTGCTAGATTAGAGAGTCAGTAGAAAAATATATTTGTGACCCTAAAGGCAGTTAAGCAGAGCTTCAGGGAGAAGCTGGAATTTTCTAATAGCAGTTTTGATTTGCAATCACTGTGCTCAGGCTATTATTAGAAGAATAAACTTGATGCGGTACATGGGTGGGAGAGGGATACCCCACTTTCCCATTTAAACATGGTTTTCACTATCACTTTTTAAAAAATATTTTATTATTTTTTAATTTCAGAGTATTACAGGTACAAATGCTTTGGTTACATAAATTGCCTTTGCACCACCCGAGTCAGAGCTACAAGCGAGCCCATTCACCAGGCAGCCTGAACCACGTCCATTAGGTGTGGATTTACCCATCCCCTCTTCCACCCTCCCACCTGTCTGACACCCTATGAATGTTATTTCCCATATGTGCACATTAGTATTGATCAATTAATATCAATTTAATGGTGAGTAAATGTGTTTGTTTCTCCATTCATCAGATACTTCACTTAGGAGAATGGTCACCAGTTCCATTCAGGTTCTTACAAAAGATATTAGTTCACCATATTTTATGGCAGGATAATACTTCATGGTATACGTATATAAGATTTCATTAATCCACTCATGTATCGATGGGCACTTGGGTTGTTTCCACATCTTTGCAATTGTGAATTGTGCTGCTATAAACATTCAAGTGCAGATGTCTTTTTAATGGGATCTGATTAAATTAAAAAGCTTCTGCACAGCAAA
>CAUYRT010044411.1:0-18930 GCA_963574885.1 Lepilemur ruficaudatus | reverse complement strand
TTAAGACCTCTAGTCAGTTGACTTTTAATTAACAAGAAGGGATCGCTCTGTGTGGGCCTAACCTGATCAGATGAGCCCTTAAAAGAGACATTTTCATGCTGGCTTTGAAAAGACAGCTGCAGTATTGTGAGAGAGGCAGGCGGCTAGGACGTGAAAGCAGCCTCTAGGAGCTAAGGGCAACTCCCCACCCACGGCCAGGACAGCAGGGGCCTCAGTCCTGGGCAGTCAGCCACAGAGACCGAACTCTGCTAATACCCTAAACAAGCTGGGAAATGGATTCTTCCCCAGTCAAACTTCCAGATGAGAACACAACCCAGGCCAAGCCTTAATTTTAGTTGATAGCCCTGACTTCTGACCTACAAAAACTGTGTTATAAAAAGCAGATTATATTTTAAGATACTAAAGTTTTGGTAATTTGTGATGCAGCAACAGAAAACTAATACAAGAACACAACCTGCGAGATGGTATTGATGGAAAAACACAATAAAGACAGCCAAAACCTAGAAAGGGCACTGAAGATAACTGCAGAGAGATAGAAAACTTTTTCTGGAAAGCCCACAAGAGGCTCCAAATTTGAAATCAATTGGTATATAGAACAAGAGGGAGTTGCAAGACTGAAACCAGAGGGGGCGCAATAGGGAAAGTTCTATAAAACGGTTGAGTCCTCCCCCATCCCCTGTGTATGTAAGACAGCCACAGCAGCGGTTTGCCCAGCTGAACCCTCAGAAGTAGTCTTTAACAGAGGGTGGCTTTATTTAGAAAGGGCACAAGAAGATGCACTAAAAATAGAGACACATAGCAGAGGCCGCAGTAACTCCCGGTTTTCACTGGAGACTTGGAAAGGGGAAATAAAGAGAAGACCACTCCACTTAAGGATAAGGTGATTGTATAAATTATTATCCAAATCAGTCTTCTTTAGAGAGTGAAAGAGTGCACTGTTAATATTTATAATATAACAACAGGCATAAACTGGGCAATGTGGTCACACTACCAAAGAGTGAAATACACTAAAGCACTTCATTCCACAGTAAAGTCTTCCTTTAGCTACTGTGGAGGTTTCTGGCCTGTCAACCTATCCCTGTTCTCTACTATCTTTTGACACAATCCACCCACATACACAGAGTCTACAGGCAAACCCCTTGCACTCATGGGAGAGGACTGTGAGTAAATAGACCTAAAATGAGCAAAGGAAGCACATGTTAGCTACCTTTATTGGTAAAGTCCACATAGTCCTTTATCATGTATAAAGGAACCAAAAATAATGGTTTTTATGGAAAACCAAGAGTATTTAAAAAATCTCAAGATGATCAAACATAAGAACTGGTCTTGCATGAAATAAAACTGACATAATAAAAGAAAGAAACTCAAATCATTCTAACCTCAAAAAGGTTTCTTCTAATCTCAAAAGGGCTCCTTCTAACCTCAAAAAGATTCAAGAGGCTCTGTCATTAATGAAGCAAGAATAAGCTATTACAACAACGGAGCATGACAAGAACTAGAAAGAGTGCCTAGAAATTAAATACATTTGTTGAAATGAAAAACTAAATAGTAGTGTTTAATAAATAGAATGGTTATGAACAACGTAGGAAATAAAAACAAAGAAATCTCCCAGAACATTAAGCAAAAAGACAAAATGGGAAAATATAAGGAAAAAAATAAGTTAAGAAATATGGAGGACAAACTCAGAAGATCCAAGAGCTATTTGATAGTGGTTACAAAAAGAGAAAACCAACTCCAATAAATGAGGAGGAAAAAGGTGTTGAAATAAGAGAAGACAATTTCCCCGAGCTTAAACACACATACACACTTAAGTTTCCATGTTGAAAATGCCATCTGAGTGCCAAGCACGAGGAGATCCATACTTAGAAATATTCTGACAAAGTTTCAGAACTTCAAATACAAGAAGAAAATCTAAAATTCAGGGGTTTGGAAGTGGGACAGGTTTCTTTACATATGAACTTCAAATGGTTAGAACAATGTAATATTTCTTTGAGGTTCTTAGGAAAGTTATTTGAACCTACATTTTTGTAACAAGTTAATTATGAATCAACCGTAAGGACAAAATCAAGGCATTTTCTGACACACAAGAAATTTAAAAACTTACTTTCTACATATACTCTTTTTTGAAAAACAATTACTTGCATATGTATTCCTGTAAAAAAAATATGCCACGATGAAAACATATGTCTCCTCTGTCAGTAACAAAAAGAAAAAAAGGAGAACAGTTAGAAATTCAGACATGGAAACAAAATGCTTTATCAAAAACTCATTCAACTATGAATAAAATTATGAGTTACTGAGTTTGAGAGATGCCACTTTTCCTTGATTCTTGACGCATTCACCATCAAATGTCACCTGTTTAATTTTCCTCTTTTGGGGTACAAACTACTTAGCTCCTCAAGAAATAATATATACATAATAATAAAGTTGTAAATGCTATTTAAGTGTATTTAGCTTTTCAAATCAACTTATATGTAGCACATAGAAAATTTAATGATAGTTAAAGACCAAAAGGTAAATGTTTTAAACTCTTACCAATATAAAAGTAATCCTGAAGTCCAGATATCAGAACTGGGAAATAGGGTCAGCTGGGGTCTGACAACAAAGTTTATTTAATTAAGCATTCTTTGAGTTATTGATTTAAAGCTCATTAATTTCACCCTCTTTTGCAGTGAATAAGGACAGCCAAAAGTAGATCCCAGTCACCAGGGAGCCCCAGCTATGGGAATTCGAACACAGAGAGAACCAGAAATGTCATTACAGAAATAATTTACTGCACCTCTAATGCTCCCCATCCACTCCCTAGACTCTTCCCTGACCTCACTCCCTTATCCTTTGTCTCTAGTTGCTTTAGTATACAGTAGCAAATAATTTGTGATTCCTACATTTCATGGCAGTCTTTATTTGTACAATCAAGTCCATACTTAGCTTCCATAATGATGTATCTCAAGTATATTATGAGCCTCTTTCTCTTACGTCATGGAAGTACAGGGATCAATTCTTTAAGTTAAATTGGATTATTAGTTACTATAACCCTAGAATTTATAACAGATAAACCTTGAAATCTCATTAGCCTAATATATATACAATTCTTGCTCAGCAGGGGTGATGGGGCAGCATTTTCCACTTCATTCAGTCATTCAGGGACCTACCCTAACAGAGGCTCAGCTGTCTTTCATATAGGACTTACAGATAGCCTTGGGCATAGACATTCAGACAACAGATGGTTTGAGAGACAGAGAACAGAGGATTGTGTGGAGGTTTTATGGCACTGATCTAAACGTGGGATACATCACTTTTATTTACATTATATTGGCCAGGACTTAATCATATGTCTATACCTAATTGCAAGGGAATCTGGAAAACATGAAATATGATCTAGCTAAGTGTCCAGGGGGATGGGGAAAACTGGTTTGGTAAACAGCTAGCCAGCTTGCCACAGAGAGTGCTATTGAAAGCGTTAACAAAAATCTGAAATGCTTACGGTGTGGCTAACCATTGACTCAGCCCCATCTCATCAATCAGTTCATAAGTAGCTGAAGGACAGGAAACATGGGTTAAACATCTTTGCTTTCTTAGCACCTTCACTTGCACAAGTAGGTGTTTGAGAAAATCTTGAAGGAATTAATTTACTTAATTATATTCCAATAGCAGAGAAAAATTAATGTGGCTACCAGAGTGAAAAATAATCTCCTTTCTCCTTTCTCAATGAAAAGATCAAGCCAAGTATTTTGAACTGATTATATTTTTATTAAAATAACTATAGTACAGTGAACCCATAATTGGTTACTCCAAATAATAGCTGAACTAGTGAATTTCAATATTTGCTTTATTACTGAATGCAAAAGCAATGGTAAAGATTACAAAATATAAGCATCTTCTCATTTTTCTTAAGGGGACAAAACCATGCAGGAAATGTTTAATGATACAATGAATTGGTAATTTCCTAATTTGCTCCCAAAGAAGATGCATTTATCAGGTGATGTTTACATGTGCATGCTGCAACAAACCATTAAAGTAGTAGACTCAAATCTCATAAATCACCCAAACAAATAAGTCTTCAATTATAGCAACTGTTATAGGGCAGCCTCTATCTCAAATTCACAGAGTCCAATGAAAAGGCGAAAGAGAGATAGTAACTGATGGACATAAAATTTCAAATATAGGGGTAAGAAATTGCATAAATTAATAGACACAGTTTGTGAATAAGCAGACCAAACGCAGGTAGAATAGGGGTGGAGAGAGAGACGGACAAGCAATTCCAGAAGGTATTCATTGTTTTTTGTAACTTAATTACGAGCCACTATGATACCTATTGAGCATAACCAAAGAACATCAGGAGATTAAGTTTTATGTGAAGAAGTATGTGGGTACAAAAAATTATGTTTTGATAATTACATGAAAGAAACACCCTTTATCAAACAGTGATTATTTTAATACAAATATCAAACAATGATTATTTAAACATGAGTATTGTGAAGAAGATATCAAAAGTTAGGGCCAGGGAGTGGGCCGTTTAAAACTATGATGGTGGAGGGTCACAGCGACCAGTAAGGACAAGGTGCTCATGGGGTGAGTGGCCAAGATGGCACTGAGGACTAGATGGTCAAAGGGGAGGATGTGAATAATCCTGTCACCAAGAAGGATGACAATGATGCTAAGAGACTGACAGTGGACTGGTGACTAAACCCGTCCGGACCCAGGGCTCAGTAGATAACCACAACTCAAGAGGAGGTAGCATGTGGATGGTGGGGTCTGATAACCTGAGATCCAAAGCTCGGTTTTCCTCTGTAGGGGAGGTGGTGAGAATGGTTTGCAAACACCAATAAAAATACGAGGTAGAAAAGGTGTGTAAGAGAAAATAGACACCAAGTGATCAGGCAGTAGAGTAAGCAGTGTCCTCAGGGAAAAGCTAGGCAAACTCAGCAGGTTTTGCTAATGAGGGACTATTGTGCTCTCTCTGTATGAATAGACTGAGGTGGAGGGATGCCTTCCATGACCGAGCAGCGCATTCAGAAGTGCTAAAACACCACAACACAAGTGTGGGGCTCCTTTTCTCATGCTCTTTCATACTCCAAGGAAGAGGAGCCATGTAAAATTTGAAGCCTGAACACTCAGGCTTGTAAGCCCAGAGAAAGAAAATGGCATTTCGGGGACCACTTGTGACCTATCACTTTTTAAATTTCACGTGCTTTTGTTGTATATTTGGCATATGCTTAGCTTTTTAAGATGGAATCTTGGGGCCCCAGTAGTAGTTAGGCCATCGAATGATGAAAGCTGAACAGATAAGCACACTGGCTGGACTGCAGGATTAAATCAGGAAGATTTGTATTAGGACTTCAGGATGATGCTCACATTTTTATATTTGAAATTTGTTATAGTTTGCATTGCTAAGAAAAGAACATTACCATATTTGGAGATGTGAAAGGGAGCAGGGACAAAATTCTCCAATTTATTATTTTTTTTGACCCCTATGAAAACCCTATGAAACTTTTCATAATGTTCATTTTGTACCCGTACAAGTCAAATGCGGTTTATAAGAACATTTCTAGAGAAACTCCACTCAGATATACCTAGTGGCATGGGGTCTTTCATAAAGGGAGGCCCATGTATATTTATTAGAATTCTGACTTTCAGACTTTATGACCACCATCCAAAGTAAGAAATGCCTTTTACATTTTAACCCAATATACATACACATTAATGAAGACATATATTACACATGAAATAAAATTGTAATGAAAAAATGTTTGTTCTTAGGACGTAAAATGCACTATCATGTGTCTATTCTATTTCCTATTTTAAATGTTGGTCATGACCTATTAAACTGACTTCATGATCCACTAATTGATCAAAAACAACAATTTGGAAAACACTGATTTTTCAATGGCAATATGGAATTGCCCTATTCTTTTTTTCTCCCCATCAAAGGTAGAATGCTTATTTCTTCAGTCTCTGAAAGAGAACAAATAATACCACTATCTTTAAAAAAAGAGCACCAATAACTGGAATAAGATGAAAAAAATTGTACAGTAATCATAATAGCTAACATTTAACAAGCACTGGGCATAGAGCCAAATTTTTGCATTTATTATCTTATTTAGTGATCCCAGCAACGCTATGCGACAGGTACTTTTTTCCAAGGTACATTCCCCACTTCGCAAACGATGGAATTGAGAGTGTTAATCGATGGTACACTGTATTACCCATACGACCTGGCTTTCCTCATCACAACTTGCTGGTTATGAGTGGACGCAACAAGGGGGCAAGACATGATTGAAACCTTCGGGAATTTCTATGCACACTCTGTTTATCCTCCCATGTGAAGCACAATTTTAAAACTACACAATATATGTCACATTTTCCAGTCGACCAGACATTTCTATGTTCATTATCTTTGCAACTTTACTTCTTAAGGTAGTACAGCTTGAACTTCAGAAAACTCACACAATAGCTTTCAGAATTCTCACACTTTTATCTGTTTCTATTTTCTATTCTCTGGTATCAGATGGTTTCCATCTCCTCAAAAACCGCTGCTGCTAGTTATCTAATTTAACATTGTTAGTGGCAGCCAGAGAAGCTTTGAGATACAGCCATTTCATCAATTATCTCCAACTGGGAGGATTTAGTGCTTTTAAATAGGGCCACAATATCAAGTTCATCTACACTATTAGTAAGGTCTTTATCACTGCCAAGTTCAGAAAGTGCCAAAGCATTCAAAGAGTTTTTTTGCCTTTGTATTTTGGGTGCAGTTCATTTTCTTGCTTTTACAGTGCTTGGGTTTCATTTCCAAGAGAGCCTCCACTCAAAATCAAGTCAAGGCAGAATTATGGAATGAACATACCTTAGGTCAAGCAAAGAGTTAGTCAGCATTTACCGATTTCCCTACGTTCAAAGCTCTGTACTAGAACCTATACGAACCTTCAAAAGGAACAGAAGTCTTATGTGATCATTAGTGCTGTTCAGCAAAGACTTCTGCTCTTTCTAGGGGTACAGTAACGTCACATTCTCTACCCCTCGGAGTTAGGTGTGGCAAAATGACTTGCTTCACAGATGAGTGAGTCACTTCCAGGTAAAGTTTTAAGAGCCAGTGTACGGTTTACGGTGCTCTCTCTTTCCCTCTGCTGTACTCACTGGCAACAGTGCAAACAGTAGCTGCTCTACCAGCTTGGACCCCAAAGTAAAGCAAAATGGAAAAGAGCCCTAGCTCACCCATGATATATGGTGTAAGGGATTTAAAACAAAAACAGTTCTTCTCTCCCTTTTTGAGGGAGTAAAAGGGAGAGGACGTGGTCTGAGTGGTTTAAAAGAAAAAACAAAGATAAAAAACAAAAGCCACTGAGGTTTGAGAATTGTATCAGTCAAGGTACAACTGACCATTGGCAAACTTAAAATCTCTTAAGAGATTTTAAAACACACTGAAAAAAATGTAACTAAGTGGAAAGTATAAATAAATTTAAATTATGTAAACAGAAGACAGAGAAGCAAAAAAAAAAAAAAATCACTAATAGCCATAGCAGAGGTTAAATGTGGGCAGGAATTTCCACCCGAGTTGTACAGGAGGCGCGGGGCTAGGAGGATGAGAGAAATGGCTGTGAAAAGCGCAGAGGAGGAGATAAACAAGTTGCACCAGCAAAGCCATATTTGCTTTTTTTGGTGGAGCAAAAAACCAAGAACTGAAATACTTGAGAGGGAGAAGAAAAGGCAGTTGAGAGGGGGCTGCCAAGACCAAACAAAGGTGTTCAGGCATTGATATTCATTTATTCATTCATTCATTCATTCATTCATTCATGTATTCAACAGCTATTATGAGCGAGGAACTCTGCTAGCCAGATGCTTAGAAACCAAAGAGGAAACAGTTGTCGTCACTAGTCCTAGATCGCATCATTTGTAGGGTTCACGTAAACAGATAATCCCGATATCTGAGTATTTTGTACCAGACGTTTGTGCTACCAGAAAGACAAAGCCAGAGATGAGTTGATTTACATGTAGGGAAGGGCATAAATAAGAAAATGAAAGATCTGGCAAGGCTTTAAAACAAAACATGACATTTGAACAGATTCTTCAAAAGGATTATTGATCATGTAAGTAAGAGAAAGACATTTTAGTCATGGAGAAGAGTGTTGATTCATTATTCATTATTCCAACATGTTTTTGTATAGGTGTTTTCTTAAAGTACTCTGTGTTTGTCCCTCTACAAGGCTAATAAGTGTATATTTATCAAACACACCCACCTGCCAGGCACTGTGCTAGGCTCAGAATATAAGAGACAGTCTCCCTGACCTCACACTCTAGCCAGGGACACATACTTAATTACACAAGTAATTATATTGATACTAAACTGTGATCAAGGCTCTGTCAGAGGAGAGCAGGTTGCCATGGCAGCACATAGCAAGAGCACCTCATAAAGACCAGGGGTGAGAAGGGGGACTTCTTAGAAGAAATCACCTTTAGTTGAGACCTAAAGTTAAATAAGAGTTATCAAGGCAAAGAGGAAGGGAAAGATGGTTCCAGGGAGAGGGACCGATCTGTAGGAAGAGAGAGTGCATGATGTTACAGAAATTGGAAGAAGTTCAGTGTGGCTGAAGCATGGGGGAGGGAGGGCCAGAGGCAGAGTGGAGGGACATGCAGCTGGGGAAAGGGCAGGAGAGAATTTAGAAGTGTAGACTTCATCAGAATCTGGGGGGAGCCTTTGAAATGTTCTAAAGAGGAGGGCCCGATAAACTGTGCATTCTAGAAGGCAGCTAGCACAACAGCAGACTAGGAAAGACCCAGGTGCAGAGGCAAGGAGACCAGATGAGAGGCTTTTGCGGGAGCCCCAGGGAAAGGCAGTGGGAGGTTACCAGGCTGGGAACAGCAGAGCTAGAAAGGCTTGAGTACACTGGAGAAATATTTAGGGTACTGACGGAATCTGGCTCTGGCCTATGTACGAAGAGAGAGAAGGCTGAGGACCACTCTAAGGATTTGGGTTTCCACATACAGTGGTGCCCTCAGTGAGACAGGGGACAAGGAATTGCAAAATCACTGTGAATGAGAAAGAATCATAAGTGTAGGGAACCAGATTTACTCAATATTGGTAGGAAATAGAATTCTACCTGGAGGGAGGTGAAAATGAAATCTGGTTTAAGTGGAGATTGTAAATGCCTTTCTATGTCAACGCTAAGGCAGCTGTTTGAATGGCAGGATCTGCCAGACTCTGAGTGGAAGATTCACGTGATCTGATTTCGTGTAGAATGATAATTCTGGAGGCAGAGTGGATGGAAGATTAAAAGAGACAGTGGCTGAAGATGAAGCAGGACATTATTTCAATTGTCCTGGCAAGCAATAATAATAAGGGCATAAGCGAAAGCAGCCATGATGGGGTTCAAGAAGAAGGAACAGAATAAAAGCTTAGAGGAAGGAATCTAAAACAGCTTTTGATGATAATTACATTTAATGGGTTACGGGCAGAGAGGTGCTAATGATGAGCCAGACGTTCTACTGAGGAGACGGGGGAGAGGCAGCTCTATCAGTGGAGGGACCCTCTGAGGCAAGGAGGAGTTTCAGGAGAAACATAACAAATTTGGTTTGGACGTGTTGAATACGACATACTTGTGGGACACAGAAGATACTCAACAATGTTTGTTGTAATTATGTCTGGAGTTCAGGAAGAAGGTTGAACTCCCATGACAATATGTGGTCATAGGAGTTGTCAACATATATTAGAGCCAAGGGAATGGGTGATACTGCCCTGATAGAACATAAGGGAGGACAAGAAGGGAAAGAGAAAACCTTGCAGGAAGTCTTATATCTAAGATGCTGGTGGGCAGAGGTAGAAACGATCGAGAAGGGAACCACCATAGCCTGAAGCTGGAGACCCCCTCGCAAACAGATTTCAGGATGCTTGACGTGTATTTATGTGTTAGAAAAATTGAAACGTGAGAAGATGGTGAAAGGGAGACCAACTTGAAAACT
This sequence comes from Lepilemur ruficaudatus, assembly GCA_963574885.1. Classification (NCBI taxonomy): domain Eukaryota; kingdom Metazoa; phylum Chordata; class Mammalia; order Primates; family Lepilemuridae; genus Lepilemur; species Lepilemur ruficaudatus. Next base: position 8,976 of record CAUYRT010044411.1, on the reverse strand, counting down.
ACAGCAGCAGACCAGCCCCCCAAGATAGATTTCAGCTCCAATCATAAATAACACTTGATAAGGATATGAATGAAGATAGGCTTTTGACCATAATGAATAACAAAAAGATATGTCAAATATAAGTTCCTTTCTTCACATAATCTTTTTTCCCCATAAATTGGACAATTTTCACTGAAATTAAAAGAACACTAGATAAAAACTGACTGTTCAGTCACTGGTAGAGTCAAGGAATAACAGTAACTATTATTAGTTGGGCAAATGGGCCAGAAAGAATAGAAAAAGAACTTATAGTAATTTGGCTGTTTGCCTACTCAGCTGAAAACCTGTCATAAGGCATCCATTTAAGGTGCTTGTAGCAGTGTTCAGCTCCAAACAAGGTCAGTAAAAAACGGCAAGTGCACAAGCAAAGAGGCTCCACCTCTTCATGCATTATACTCATTCCACAGCTATTTGGAGACTCTTGGGACAGCTCTGGTGTTTCAGTTCTATAAGTCCTGGCTAGCATGTGTATGACATGATGACATGTTGGTGTCTACCCAGTGTCAGTGTAAGGTATTAGTTTTGAATTTACTCAGTCATCTTATTAAAATGAAAAATACACTGTAAAATTTCTCAAGAACCTAAGTCTCTGTCTGCTTCGCTCATAACTCAGGAAAAGCCGTAACCAGAAATATACTTGTCTCTATCCATAGCCAGGGCCCCAGCTAAGTATTGTATAGTGGAATGAGTCATTTCCCTGTAAGAAATTATTTGCAATGTGTTATAATTAGCATCCTGCCCATGTCGTCCAAGGAGAAAGCAAAACATCTGAGTCAAAGTACTATGCTTCATAAACTGTCAAACATCCATCAATGATTTTATCTCACACTGGTGATGACCATTCAGTGTTTTTTGTTTTTTTGTTTTTTGTTTTTTCCGTAATAATAGACCTGCCAGTTTGGTCTATAGAGAAGAGGAAACTCTTAGAAAGCAGGAGTGTTGGTCTTCTAATGAGCTTCACCACTACAATCCAGACAAAACCCAGGTGCCTACATTTTAATTGGCTTGCTAACGTATTTTAAAACGTTTCTAATGAGATTATTTTCTTTTTTTCTGAATTCAGAAATAATCAAAGAAAAAAAAAGCAACAGTTTTATTTCAAAATATCTTAACACTTGATATTGGAAGTGTAGAAAACCATTATCTATTTAGCATAAGTCAACTTGACTCCTTAGTTTCTCCTGAAACTAAGATTTTTATTCAGTTAAAAAGCACTCGGAGGCTATGGCACAAAGAGCTGGATTAACAGCTGGAAATAGAACAAGTGATTATATTACTTTGCTAGGGGTGCCAGAACAAAAAAAAACAAACTACGTAGCTTAAACAACAGAAATGTATTACCTTGCAGTTATGAAAACTGGAAGTCCAACGTCAAGGTGTCAGCAGGGTTGGTTTCTTCTGAGGACTGTGAGGGAAGGATCTGCTGTAGGCCTCTCTCCTTGGCATGTGGATGGCCACTGTCTCCCTGAGCTTCTGCACATCTCCTGTGCATCTCTCTGTGTCCAAATTTCCCCTTTTTTATAAGGATTTTAGATTAGAGCCCACCCTAATGGCTCATTTTAACTTGGTTACTTCTGTAAAGACCTTACCTCCAAATAAGTCACATTCTAAAACACCGGAGGTTAGGATTCCAACATATCTTTTTTGGGGAGACAAAATTCAACCCCTAACATTTTAAAACAAGCTTTTTGGGAGATCAAATGAATAGCTTCAATTCCATCCATTTACATGTTATCTCTATCAACTTCCCAGGTAACAAGATAAAACAGAGACAAATCAGAGACACATTGTCACAGAGTTGCTCAGAGAAGTGGGTTGGTAATGCCTGTCTAGTTCATTAGGGACAAATATGTCAACAGTAATTTGCTTGTAGACTCTCCTCCTTATTGTCTCAGTAAAGATGATCAGGGAAAATATCTACATGCTTATCTACATCCTATCTCATGTATGACCATAGCAATTCACCAAATTTTTAAATTCGAGGAGCATGGAACCCTAGAAGTCTACATTTAAATTTCTCTGTCACTGACATTCTTAGGCTTTTCATATATCATCTCTAGCAAAATATCTTCCTCTCTGAAGCTGAACAAACAAACGAAATGTATTGAATTAAGATGAACTTGGGCTTTGCATCTGGAAACTCTGTAGAGACTCAGACTTTTACATCCACTGACCTGGGCTCACAACTACTAGGTTTATTCTGTGGACAAGCAACAACTTTACCACGATGTTACCATCACAGAGGCCCAAGTGGATCATTTCTTGCCCCACTGCATCATCCTTACAGACTCAGGAAATGAACTTTCTTCCAAGGAAAGAAATAATTTAATATATGTTTAAAAAAAATCCATCCAAAAATTATTTCTAGAATTTTCAATGCATACTCAATCATCAATCAGTAAGGATACCATTAACTATGTTACATTTACTCTATGAATTTTGCAATTATCAAAATGGTAAACACAAAGATTATATAGCGTCCTGACCATGTGATTTGATAGCAAAACACTCAAGTGACAACTCTATTCGTGCCCATAAAGCTTTCAATCAGCGTTTGAGTGTCCTCCTCTTACATGTAAGGAGACAACCAAGGATCACTAGATAACTGAGAAAAGCTTCTAATAGAAAAGGCAGAGCACAAAACAAGTGGGGGAGTAGGAGAAGCTATTTAGAAGAAAGAGACTGTAGAAGAAGAAAACTTCAAATAAAAATTGTCCTCTAAATCCTTAGTAAGATATGGAAAGATACTAGCATCCATGAAAGAACAAATGTTATTTTAAAACTTTTAAAGGAAAAAAACAAGAGCTTAAAAAATTTTGAAATCAAATCTAAGGCAGAAGACTAACAAAGTCAATAGGATAGTTAGAAAAATAAGAAAATCTCCAAAAAACTAAAACAAAAAGAGATGGAAAAGGAGCAGGAAAATTAAGAAAATTGGAGGATAATAGTTCAGGAAGTCCAACACCAAATAATTGGAGTTCCAGATAAAAAACAGAGAAAATAGAGAGGGAAGTATTATCAAACAAATAAATCAGAAGAGCTTTTCTAGTGCCTACCGCAATTTTTAGAAATGGACTTACTAGGACATATTATTATGAAGTTTTGGAATGCTGGAGACAAAGAAAAAGATCCAAAAGTTCGGGAGAGAAAGAAATCAAGTTACATGCAAAGAATCAGGAATTAGAATGGTGTTAGTTTTCAAAAACAACGGAAGCTGGAATATAATAGAGCAATAGCTTCAGATTTCAGATTATTAATTCAACTTAGAATTTTATATCCAGCTAAATTAGAAATTAAGTATGAGAGTCAAGTCTAAAGACCTTTTCAGACATACAAGGTGTCTCCAACTTGGACTTCCCCAGAAGTAACCCCTAAAGCAAGGATTTTAGTGCACATAATTTATTTTGGAGGTCATCCCAAGAGAGCATTGGTAGAGGAACGGAGAGTTGAGATAAGAAAGGGAAGGAACCCCAAAAAAGGATGCTTTATTAGATAAATCACCTCAATAGGAAGCTGGGGTTCAATCCTCCTGAGAAACTACAAGAGACAATAGAACACGCACAAATTATTCTTGCCAAGGGATGAAAAGGCTGATCTGTCATTGACTGAGAGCTGCTCCCGTGTATAAACCAAGAGAAATGCTCAGGTGAAGTCAGAGGTATGTGTAGTCATATCCATCAACATATGTAAAATTTTGAATGTCAAAGGAATCTGGAAAGGCACAAACAACATCTGTTGTAGGTTTCATAACACTTTCTCAAGAAGTTACACAAGGAGGTACTTCATAGAAATGGCATAGTAAAACCAGAAAATAGTAAGATACAGCATGCAGGAAACAGAGGCTGCAATTTAGAAGAAAGAGATAATGGCAAATTGAGACTCCAAGAGGACAAGCAGGCAGCAACCAGCTGAGATTTGAGGAAGTCAGTAAGCCCCAGGAAAGACGCCCCCAAGAACGTGAGCTTGATAGAGCATCTGCTATGTTTATTGTATGAGAGAAGGTTGAAACAGTCAAGGGAGGTATCAAAGCCCAATAAGTGATAAATACATAATAAATTAAGAAAACAAAAGAACAAAATGATTATTAACTTAAAGAAAAAACAAAATTTTGTATTAAAGAAGGAAAAATAATTATAGCATACTATAGGAATTGGGTACCGTTCTGAATTGTTTCTCTTGGCAATTTACCATATCTGTACACATAGACCTACCATATTTTTAAAAGCCATATGGTATGTCCTTTATAAGAATGCATTATAATTCATGTCACAGTCCACAATGATAGGCATTTCAGTCACTTGCAGTTTTTTTCTATAACAAATAATACCATAATAAACATCCTTGAAACTTTCTACAGGATATATTCTTAGTAATGGAATTTCTAGGTCAAGTGGTATATACAAAGTTTTGATGGCTTTTTGTCAAATTTTTCTCCAAAAAAGGTTTCAACAATTTTTACTCTCACCAATAGTTCACTGTCCTTTCCTCCATATCTTCTCCTATAATGGATATTACCAATCTGCTTTTAGTGGGGTTTTTTTTACAATTAAAACTAAAAGGGTAAGAAGGGAAATTTTATTTTTTACAAAATTAAGCCTATGTATTATTTTAATTTTGTTTCAATATCCTGTTTTTAAATAGGGCTAAAACAATTGATTAATCTAATTGAATCTTCAAACTCTACAGACAAATTTTTCAAAATAAATAATGTCCTAAAGACATGAAACATTACAGTCATCCTTAATGCTAAATTATTTTACTCTATAAAAAAATCCACAGTCTATTCTGTCATCTATAAAATAGCTGCCAAATAACCAATATAGTTGTTAAGAGATTATCTTTAGTATTTTTAAAAGATCCATATATCTTACACTGTTCATTAATCTCTGAGTGCCTGACGTCGTAAATTCCAGATCTTTGAACCAAGAGGGATGTAGCTGTGAGGAGAAGGAAAACACATAATTTCCTTTCTTAAATAAAATATAAAATGATTAATGAAAATGAGTGACCATAAATGGGGAATCATATTAAATTATGTGGATTGATGCCTACTTCTCAATTTGCGCAGTGTTAGTTCTCTACCAAGACATTCTGCCACTCACAGGTATAGACCCAGCTTGTGACATAGAATTTTACATGCCTTCTCTCCTAAATTTTTAAGAATATCTGCTCTTAACTTTCTCTGGTGTTAAAAACCACCTTCATTAAGACAAGTAGTGGTTTATTTGTACTGAGCATTTTTCTGACAGGATTTGAAGCTATTTATTTTGTCTGAGATACACAAAGGTAGATTCTCATGTTTTATCAATTTCACAAAACCGTGGACCATCCTCCTCCAAAAATACCCCAAACTAAGTAACTTAATAGCAGAATCTCATAACCATAAAATGAGTTTAAACTTTAGTTCTTTTAAATAACTACTGGTTATCAAACTAAATAATTTAAGCAAAAATCACATTGAATTTGGACATTTTTTTTTCAAATTAACTATTCAAAATTTTAAAATCTCTGAAATCCTAACAGGGATTCTGAATTCAGTAACATCCCAATTGTGACTTTAGAATAGTTGTACTTCCAATAGTTGTTTTGAAATGTGGTCTGCTGACCACCTCTTTAACAAGATTGAAAATATAATCTAGGCACTGTTTGCACTTGGTATGTGCAGGAAATTGAGGAGCCAAGCAAATTGTCTGCCCATGCAGTGAACTTTGCATAATTTCATTACTAAAGGGCTGCTGATGAATAACGCCATAGATACAGAGGACGGAGGCAGGAGAAGAACGTCAACCGGAAACCTAGGTACTGCAAAGAATCACGTAGTACATGAGGGCCAGAAGTCCCTTCCAATCTCTAGGGTCAGACCCTTATTTGAATATTTGTTCACCATGGGATCTACAAGAATACAGAGATGCTGGAGAGAGTCGGGAGGTGAGTACTGAAGATGATGATTAAAGGGTTGGATTGGACCAAGAAAGAAATGAACAGATTGCTAAACTTGAAAAAGGAGGGAGCTCTATTTAAAAAAGGCTTCCGAGTAATGGGACCAATTAATAGACAAAAATAGAACCTCAGCTGCTTCTCATTCCCACTGTAAACAGAATAAGAGAAAACAGGTGGGACTAAATATGTGGGTTGAGGCTGCCAACAGTTTAGCAAGTCAGGAGCAGCAGCGTGTAAGCAACCAGTTGAGAGAGTCCAATCCACTCAATCTGTAGGGTAATGGTGGAGGTAAACGTGGTCGCTGCCACGAGACGCTAAAATAAATGAATGTGTGTTGGAGGAAGAGAGGAAACGGTCCTAAAAGCACTGAGCATACGTCCCCATTTCCAGACCAGCAGGCAGTAACTTGAATGGCAGTTGGATGTGCAAACTAGAATAGCCCAGAGCTGGCTGCCTGGGTTTGAATCCTGGCTCTTCCGTTTACCAGCTCGGTGTCCTTAGACCTAAGGTACTTAACCTATCTGTTCTGTCATTGCCTTGCCTGAAAAAAATGGGAAAATCGTAGTGCTTACCTCATGGAGTTGTTGAGAGGATTGATGAGTTAAATAATGCGCATGTGTGTGTGTGTACTCACATAGTTGTTGTTATTATTTCTCAATCAGAAAAGTTGTGGGTTAAAGAAATGTATTTTGGACGAGGATTAATTTATCTAGCTTCAGCATTCTAACATCCAGAATTATCTATTAACCAGCATTCACGACAAATGCACTAAATGTAGATGCTTATGCTTGTGATGACTCTGAGATAGACACCATGAGACCCTCAGGTATGAATCATACAAAATGTATTCACATTTATCAAATATTTAGAATTTAGTTGGCTTTAAGACTGAGTGACCTATGTTTATCTTATACAATAATTATTTCTTTATAAAATACTGTATTAACTAGAACACATTAATTCCCAGTCACAATACATAATGGAGACAACTTAATACATAATACATGTCACTTAATTAATAAATCTACTAATTAATTAATCAAAGTCTGTCTACAGATCCAGAGACCTTTGGCTAACTACCCTGTGTGTCCCCTTTGCCGGCTTGTGATTTTGACGAAGTTGCTTAATAAACTGCAAAATCAGTTAAGGAAAACAATGCCCAATATAAAAGACTATTGATTTAGAAAACTAAATCTTTTAATGTATTTAATTTAAAAAGCAATAAGTAGACACTGCTTTTAAAAAAAACTCAAACAATTTCATGACTCACCTCTAAACAATTATAATCTAAAATAAAAGATTATAATCAGAATTACTACATTGGGTAATTAAAACTTCTTTAAGATTTGACATTTGAACAGAAAAATAATGTGAATTAAATTCCATTTGTCTCTTTGCTGTACAACTATATCAGCTGTTCTGTCTAGATCTAAAGTAAATGAATTATGTTTTATTGTCAACCTACTCTGCACATAGAAATGCTTTATTTGGACCTTTAAGGTAATGATTTAAAGTTATCCCCACTCATGCACAAACATGTACACAATTCTCTAACACAATTTTCCTTTTTACAGTTACATGAAAAATTAGTTTAAGAAAAATGTCCTATGATATATGATATGATAAAAGCAAAAATGTTGAATAATTAGAAGTAATTTCTATACACTGACAATCTGAATAAGAGCAGGGTCTTTATTTTGGGGCAAAAACGGTTCTTGATTTCTTTTTTTTTTTTTTTTGGCTTTACTGAGGTATAATTGATATACCAAAAAAAACTACACAAACATAATGTATACAATTTGATGGGTTTGGACATATGCCTACATCCTTGGTACCATCACCATAATCAGGATGATAAACACATCCATCACCTCTAAAAGTTTCCTTCTGTCCCTTTGTTCTTTTTTTTCTGTTTTGTGTTGTGTTTGCTGTGGGAAGAACACATGAGATCTACCTTTTTAACAAAATTTTAAGCGAACAGCATCATAATGTTAACTCAAGGCACTATGTTGTATAACAGATATCGAGAAATTATTCATCTTGTATAAATGGAACTTTATATCCACCGAGCAGAAAATCTCCATTTATCCCTTCCCCAACCCCTGCCTACCCCCGATTCTATGTTTGCTTCCAATAGTTTGGCTATTTCAGATACCTGATATAAGTGGGATCATGCAGTATTTGCTCTTCTGTGACTGGATTATTACCCTTAGCATACTGCCTTCCAGGCCCAACCACACTGTAACAAATGGATTTCCTTCCCTTTTAAGGCTGAATAATATTCCACAGTGTATATTTACTGCACTTTCTGTATTCATTAGTCTGTCAGTGACTATTTGGGCAATGTCCGTATCTTGGCCATTGTAAATAATGCTGCAGGGAACATGTGGGTGTGGATCTCTCTCCAAGATCCTGATTTTAATTCAGAAGTCGGATTGCCGGATCTTGGTTTCTATTGTTTCACCAAAGTGGTAGAGAACCCTGACTTCACCACCATACAATTCATCCACATAACAAAAACCCCATGAACCCCCTAAATCTATCAAAACACATTTGAAAAAAAAAGTTAGAGATGACCGGTGCCAGATGACCCTCATGGATGAAGGGGACTGGTTGGAGTGTGTCTGAGCTCAGATCACTTCTTGAACAACATACAGCGATAGAGAAGCCCGGGTGGTGTTCTGTTTACACACCTACATCATGTAACTTCCAAAGATGAGCACTTTAAATACATCTATAAAGATGAACATAATTTTCAATAATGCTTTCACCCAACTCTCTCAGGTCAATGAGATTGAGATTTATTTCTACATTTGAACAGACTCCTTCACAGAGCTTAACACACGCTTTTTTTTTTAATGTAGCAAATGATGCTATAAATAAAGTCAAGAGACAACCAACTGACAAAAAAAGATTTCCAACATTTAGAGTAGACGGTGGATCAGTATGCCTAATATACTCAAAGCCTCTACAAATCTAAGAAGTTACGTGACACAA
>CAUYRT010044409.1:0-42620 GCA_963574885.1 Lepilemur ruficaudatus | reverse complement strand
CTTTATAATCAACATTTCTTGAGCCCGGAAAAATAATACTTTTTCTTATACCGGGGGGGCGGTTTTGACCGGGGTTTTTTTTTTTTTTTTTTTTTTTTTTGCTGATTGTAATCATGGATGTCTGACTGGAAGAACTGGGCTTTTTATGTATTTTTTTATTAATTCAACTTAAACTGACAAGCTAAACTACTAGAAGAATTTTGCAAAAAGCTTGCTTTACCTATGTAGAGTAATAAAACCTAAAGGAATTATAATAATAATTCATTAAAATATCCTACTAAATTTTATTTTGAATATAAACAATTTTTATTTATTTATGTTTCTTATTCTTAGTATATTCTTATTTAGTAATTGGCCAGCAGATAAAACAATATTTGAATACTGCATTGGACTGATCACCACAACATATAAGATAATGTAGAAATTATATGCAGAATAAAGATACTGAATATCATGATGAACATATTATTAGTTGATGCTTTTGCCTCAAACCCCAATTCAGATAAATATGTTAACTCAAAAGTCTAACGTGCAAAATCTTATTTTCCTAAAATTATCACTCCTGAATAGTTTCAGGCCAATAAATAAATTTAATTTGTTTTTTTACTCCCTACTCCACAGAAAAACTCAAATCTCAGATTTTAAACTCAGACTTCTTCGAGGTAGGGAACAAAAAGAAAATTGAAAGCAGTTTAACTCAGGTACAGTGACATGCCTGAACCTTACTAACCTGGACACTTGATACTCAGAAGAATGTGAAAGAGAAGAAAGACGCCCAGACCTTTGTCAGAGGAAAAAGGCCTTAGGAGGTGTATGAATTTCCTAGGATATCAGTAACAAATTACCAAAATCATGATGGCTTAAAACATATAAAGTATTCTCTCACAATACTTGAGGCCAGAATTCCCAAATCAAGGTGTCACAAGGACCATGCTCTCTCTGGAGGCCCTGGAGGAGAGTCTGTTCCTTGTGTCTTCTGGCTTCTGGTGGCTGCCAGCAGTCCCTGGCACTCCCTACATCCCTTGGCTCATGGCCTCATCACCCCAATCAGCCTCTGTCTTCACATCACTTTCTCCTCTGAGCGTGTCTAATCTCCCTCTAGCTCTCTCTTAGAGGACACTGTGATAACATTTATCCAAATGGGCAGTCTAGGATGATCACTTCATCTCAAGAGCCTTAATTTAACCACATTTGCAATGGTCTTTTATTACAAATAAGGTCAGATTTACAGGTTCCAAAAGTTAGGGCATAGAAATATTTTCAGGATGTGTGTGACATTTTCCAAACTACTGTTATTGGCATGGTAGCTAAAAGAGAAAGTTTTCTTCACAAGACAACTTTTTTAGATGGTAGCAATTATGATAAAATATATGTCCTTAAATATGATCAGTCTCTGAGGGGGAAAAAGAGGTCTTGGAGAGCACTGAGAAATAGTTTTATGATAAAACAAAATTAATAGTGAGCTATATCTAGAGTACTAAATAATTTAGAATAATATGGGATTTTTTAATAATTTCCAAATACATCCTTTGAAACATATGCATTTTCAGTTGATTCTGGCTGATGCAAAATAAAAACTGAGAAAACTGCTATTTTCATTTTACCTAATATTTTGTATAGAAACATTTTAAGAATAAACAGAAGTAAGATACGGTATATTAACATCTAATACAATTGACTGACTAGTGCATGTCAATGTCAGAAGTGGATAAGAGGTAGCTTCTTTTAAGTGATTTAATGATGATTGAATTGATTCCTGACAAAGAAAGCACTTACATTCAATTTCTATAAGTAATTACAAAGCTCTAAAAAAAATGTGGATTAATTTAATTAGCTAGCAGTCCTTGGTTGTACTTTTGAAAAAAGTGTTTTCTGTAATGCTTTTGTGTTTCTTTAAAGAGCTGAACTAACTTACTTTGATGGAAAAATCGGCAAGGAGAGCTCATCTGCTAAAATGCAAACTAGGGATGCTTTTCTATAGCTATTCTTGGGCACACTCAAATCAAGCTTTTTGAGTCCTAGATTGGCTGCCTCAAACACCCCCTTATTTACATAAACTCTGGGCTTTTGCAGTCATCTCCATTGTGCAGTGGAGTTTTTCTGCATGCATTCTGATTAGACTTGTGCAAAAATACATAAATTTCTCATCCAATCAAAGGCTGACCTGGGGGAAACTGGCGGGGAGTGGGTAGAGTAGGAGATTAGTAAATTGGCAATTCCTTTTTAGCTCCAGTAGTCATTTGGATGAAATGAACCAGATCTTAAAGAGGGCAGCAGTACTGGTCTAAATAGAAATAGAATAGAATGCCTTTGACTTGTGGAAAGATACTGCAACAAGAAACATGCAAAGAATTACCATGAACAGAAGATAGAAGATCAATCTGGGTGTTTTTCCAGAATAAAAAATCAATAAAAAAGCCCAGAGAATATGTGAAGTATTGATATTCTATGTCAATATATTTGTTATAAAGTAACTTACGAATATAAATAACAGATGCATTGGAATTTGTACTTTATTTGCTTCTTTAATGTCTATCAAATTTATAGGAAAGAAGGGAAAGTTTGAAAATGAGGGTAAGTATTGTAGATCGTTTATAGCTTTAGTTATTATGTTAGGTGCTTGGATAGCACTTGCTAATAAAGCACACTCAAGAGGAATGCCAACACAATCATGCATTTCTCTGAACTATATTTCAAATAAATATGAATATTTAAGATATTTCAAACTGTAAAATGTAAAGAGGAATGATATAATATATAAAATCTACTGAAGAGAATGTCACTATAATTGTCATGATAATTTAAGAAGTATTCTAAAACTACTTTACATTACTTCTTTTATTAATAGAAAGTATAAATAGTATAAAACATTTTTCCTTTAATCTGATAATAAAAGATGGCCCCAAATGACTATAATTGATTAAATATAAGAGAAAAATCCTTTTAAAAATCTTGCATAAGGTAGAGATATCCAAAGTCAAATTGATCATATAATATTACCAAGTAAAGAGGTAGGGATTACTGCAAATAAAAACAGCAGAGAGAGGGATTATATATTTTTAAATAAATCTGTATCATACCTCAAAAAAGTAATGAATGATACAATTATTAAGTAAAAGCCAGAAAATGTTCAATTATATTCAAAATTATTTTGTTGGCAAGATAGTAAACATGTATGAGCATTTATACAGGCATATGGATGAGCTTCACCTTAAGACTATGTTAGAATTGAAATAAGTGTTCAAGAAAACCAGAGCAGCACAGTACATCAAGCAATAAAAACAGATTTAATTTAAGAACTGTTGTGTCCAGCAGGACATGGTGCTCTGGTTACTAATATCAAAGGATTCCAACTACATAGAGGATAGCAAAGATCATCACTATGCCAACCACAAGGAATAGAAGTCCAAACACTTCTGCCCTTTGCATCTGGGTATTGGAGTCACTAAGGAAAGCATAACACGTTCAAGAACTGGATTGAATATTACTTTTACTTACAGAGACAGAGCAAGATCAGCTCCAAAAATGTGCATTCATCCTCCAGGGCTAGAAGTTCCCCAGTCCTCCACCCCCACCTCATCCCTAGCCTACACGGGGCAATTGGCTTATGAACACCCCTCTCAGGCTGAAATAGAAGGACCCAAGCCCACAGAGTCTGAAATACTGAAAGCTGGGGCGTGCCTGAGCGCCACTGACACACACACTTAAGCAGAGCAAAGACAGCGAGTCTAAAACAAGGCAAGATGCTCTTATGTGAGGTGATCAGCCTTCACAGGCTGTGTGGGCTCTAAGTCTCTGGTGAAGAAGTATTCCAGGCTCAAGGCCCATTCTTACAAGTGAAATCAAAAGACTGAGCTTGCCTTTCTCGACATATCACACTAAGGAAAAGAGACTTCAGTATAGAAATAAGCTCAGTTCCAAATACAAGGAGGAAAAGTAGGGATGCATAGCCAAGGAACAAGGTTGGAAAGATCAATGGATGAAAAATTACTAAGAGGAAACATCAAGGGTAAGGGAGGATTCTTGCTAGACTGACCAAACGGGATTCTTGCTGAAGTCAGGCCAGGTGACCCGATATCACCTGGGTCACCTGGGTGGATGGTGGGGGATGAGGAATTTAATTAGATATTGTGAATGATTGGTTATCAAGTGCTGGGGATTCTGATGAAACTGACTTACCAGGATTCTAGCTAAAACTGGGCTATGCAGGTCTAGCAAGGACGACGTCTCATGGAGAAGAGAGCCTAGAAAAGCCTGACTGAAGTTTAGTCAATGGGAGTCTTTGTTAGAAGTCATTTATTATACTGCCCTTGGTTTAGCTATGCTTTGTGGGAGCATGAGGAGAATACATATAGACATAGATAGATACAGATACATAGATACAGATATAGATAGATATAGATATAGATGTAGTTAGATACAAAAGTTCCTTAATTTTAAAATGGAGTCAGTTAAAGTGCAAAATGAGTTTTCTAAATAGGGAGGCTACATTAAAATGGGAAACACTGCAGAGGAAACAATGGGACTATAAAACTAGCTTCTCTGAAGGACTAATTGGGCCATTAATGCTCATACATAACCTGAGGCCCTCATTACCTAGGCTTTATATAGAAAAAGCTGCTTGTGAAGGCGTCAGTGGATCCCTCACCTAAAGGTATTATTACAAAATATTTGGCTTGTATAATGAAAAGTACTTGTATTTCTCAGAGAAAAAGAAAGTAGGTACCAGCGCAGAATCCATTATTCCTTCCTGTGCTCCTCGGTAGGGATTGTTTTTTTAATGTTTTCTTCTTTTTTCATATATTGTTTCCTTCTTTCTTTTCTTTTTTTTTCTGAAATATTTCAAGCTGAAGGATACTAAAAAAAGATAGCAAGATGGCTTGATAATTATAATGTTTTATTATAAAGTGATAGTTTTGGAATTCTCCTTCCAAAATTCCTTCTCACCCTTTTGCACATGACTTCAACCCCTAGACCTGCAATTCCCCTCCTTTTAGACTATTATCATATTTATGTGTTCTAAGTAAGCATTCAAAGGAGTAAAAATGCAACATAACTACTTTCTTCTTATCCACCATTTGTCTCTCCTTCTTTTCCAGTTAAAACCAAAAATTATTTCTATGTTTATTGTCTTTAATTAATCACTATCTTCTTAATCCAATAATGATCAGCTTCTATTCCAAGTTTTCACTAAATCAACAGTCGTCAAGGACCTTCTTGTGTTAGCTTCAGTTCTCAATTTGTGTGTTACTCCACTACAGTAGCATTTAAAAGTTGTTTGATCTCTCCTCTTGAAACTCTAATTTTAGTGTTTTGTGAAAAACTATTCTTCTACTTGTTTTCTTCTTCTTCTTCTTCTTCTTCTTCTTCTTCTTCTTCTTCTTCTTCTTCTTCTTCTTCTTCTTCTTCTTCTTCTTCCTCTTCCTCTTCCTCTTCCTCTTCCTCTTCCTCTTCCTCTCCTTCTCCTTCTCCTTCTCCTTCTCCTTCTCCTTCTCCTTCTCCTTCTCCTTCTCCTTCTCCTTCTCATTCTCCTTCTCCTTCTTCTTTGTGGGCTACCATGTCTGTTCCTATGTGTAAGTATCACTGATCCTTAATAGTCTGGAATCTTTCCTCTCCCTATTCTAGACTTCCTGGGTGATCAGAGCTATTGCTACAGCTTTAGCAAATACCCATTCTTCAGCTAGAGCTAAGGAGTGAAAAACCTGAATCACTGTTTGAGGCTAGCATGCAACTATGTGAATTTAATCTAGGGAGATTTGACTTCTAGGAAAGAAGCCAAGAAACCTCTCCCCAGTGTCCAGCAGCCAAAATACAACTTGTGATGTCAGTTTAGCGAGTTACTTATCTCCATTCTGAGATTTGAATCCATAGGGAATAGCAGGGAAATTCAGGTTAGAAATCAGAAAATTTTAATGGTGCAGGAGGCTGAGACAGTGCCAAGAGGCCTGCAGCAGGCATGCCATGGTGGTGGTGCTCGGGCTTTTTCTACATGGCATGGTATGGTGTGAATTATTTCTGCCTGGCCTTCCACTACTTCTGCCAATTTTCTGTATCTAGTTCTACAGGCCACTTTGATTTTCTAAGACACTCTATAACTTCCCAATAATCTAATTATTTTTCTGCTTAAAAATAACCGTTTCTATTGTTTGGGAGAAAAAAACCCTGATGGATGGTATCCCTCACTCTTGCTTCTAGGCTAGCCACTGAGCATCCTAATTCTTCAGTGTTCATTATTGTAATGACTTGCACTTTCATCCTCAAATCACCCACGTCAGAAACATAAGTTCCATTTCTGCTCTTCCCTCTCTCCATCTATATTGCTGTATCTTACTGATTCCATGGACCTTATATATATTTATGCTCAACCCCTCTTTTCCAGCCCAACTGCCCATATCTTACTTAAGGTTCCAGTAACATTTCAAATAGAATATTGCAGAACTTGTCACTATATTAACTGTTTCCTTCAGCAAAGCAATTATTAATATGAGAAAAATATGAATATTAATGATGAGATATTTCTAAAATACAAATCTCATTATTCTGGTCACTACCTATCTATAGATTTGTCAATGGGTACTCATTGCTTATTGGATAAAAATTTCAGCCCATTACGAAATGTCAACTTTTCATAATATGGTGGTATTTCCTTACTTCTATTTGCTTTGTTTCTTGCTACATTTGTAACTAATTTATAATTACTTGACATTTTTACAACATTTCATGTTTGTGTTTTCTCTCTTGTCACGTGATACAATTCTCTTAATTTTTAATGCTTATTTTTAATTTCATCTGTGAAATTTTTCCTCATCACTTCCAGTTGGGCACATTTCCTCTTACATGACCTGTTGTTATCTATAAATAAATATTGTGTTCCATTATACTTTCCCCATATATCTCAATTATGATTCTCACAACATTATGTTATTTTGGATAAATGCTAGTCTTATTCAACTTCTGTGAAACTATTAAGTAAAATAATTCTACTTACATTCAAACTTACAACTTATAGAATAGTAACTGACAGAAAGCAATTGTTCAATAAACACCCCTAAATAAGTTAATATATAGAATCGTGAACTAAACATCGTACTGAAGAAAAGCTGGGGTAAGAGTCTAATTGATAACTTAAGCACAGGAGCAGAAATCAACAAAAGAGACTGAGAAACAACAGTCCATAAAGTAGGGAGAAAAGCAGGAAATTGATACTACAAAAGCCACAAAGCATAACAAGTTACAAAAACAAAAATTCATCATGAGTTGTTGAGAGACAGTATGTTGCCAACCCTGATAAGAGCTATGTTAAGGAAATACTGGGGATGAAGTCCCTTTCAGAGTGATTTATTAACGCAATGGAATAGAGGGAGGAACAAATAGAGACTGAATTTGGCAGTTTTTTTAGAAAGAGAGTGGGTGGTCAGGTGGTGGGTAGGGAGGACAGGCATGAAGGGAAGGACTTAGTGACCTTTGTGTGCTTGGTGTCAGAGTGGGCATAGTCTTAATTTTGATAATTTTTTTAATTTCTGTCGAGCCTTTGTCAATGTTCTGTAAAACCCCCTGAGCTTCCCAGAAATGATTGGGAATGGCTAAATTAGTGATTTCAAATGCTTGCTAAACTTTCATCCTGTCAATTTCTTTATATTCATTCCATTCCATTGAATTCAGTTTGGAACTGGATTTTGTCATCTTCTGTAAAAACATCTACCCAAGTAGAGAGTTATTATTATTAATTATGTTTTACTTGTGTAACATGTCAAGTGAGTACCAAGGATAGATTTCTACAAAAGACCTTTCTGATTTGACTTGATACTAACAAACAGTTAACATTTTTTTAACTTTTTTTCACTTTCCTATACTGACATCTTATCCATATTTTCTACCTTATTACATTTTTCTAGAAATTCCCTTCATAAATGGAGCAACTATTAAAAAGAAGGAAGTTATGACATTATTTAAAAGAGCAAACCTGTTTGAATCCTACAGTGTGGTTCTTTTTTTTTTTTCTTTGTTTTCTAAATCTCCTCAATGTGTTTTCATTATACTGAGATTTCCAGCTATCTTTTAGTGTTTTCTGGATCTAGACTGTTCAGATTGTATCTTAACTTATTTAATGTATTTACTTCTACATTTATTTCAAATCATAAAAAGTATATTTTTCAACCAAAATGGAATTAAATTAGAAATCAGTGACAGAAAAAAATGTGGAAATTTATAAGCATGTGGAAATTAAGCAATACACTCCTGAATAATCAGTGGTTCAAAGAAGAAATCACATGACAAATGATAGAATACACTGAAATTAATGAAAATGAAAACACAACATACCAAAACTTTAGAGATACAGGTAAAGCAGTGCTCAGAAGGAAATACATTGCTATAAATACCTATATTAAAAAAATAAGAATCATCTCAAATCAATAACCTAACTTCCCACATTAAGAAATTATAATGAGAAGAGCAAACTAAACTCAATGCAAACAGAAAGAAAAGAATAATAAAGATTACAACAGAATAAATAAAATAGAAAATAGAAAAACTATAGAGATAACCAGTAATACAAAGTTTATTCTCTCAAAGATCAGCAATATTGACAAAACTTTAGCTCTACTGACAAAGAAAATAAAGAAGACTCAAATTCCTACAGACAGAAATTAAAGACATAACATCACTACCAAATTTTCAGAAATAAGTGTTGAAAGAAAATTTTATAAACAACTGTATGCTAACAAATTAGATAAACTAGATGACACGGACATATTCCTAGAAAGACACAAATTATCAAAAGTACCTCAAGAAAAAATAGAAAATTTGAATAAATCCATAATGTGTAAAGAGATTGAATTAGTAATTTAAAAACTTTACACAAAGGAAAGCTCTGATCCAGATGCCATCACTGGTGATACCAAACATTCAAAGGAGAATTATTTCCAGTTCTTTACAACCCTTTCCTAAATAGAGATGAGGAAGCACTTTTCAATTCATTGTATGAAGCCAGTATTACCCGGTTACCAAAATCAAACAAGACCACCACTAGAAAGAAAACTGCTGATCAATATTTGCTATGAATATACATGTAAAAATCCTCAAAAAAAAAAAAACAACACTAGCAAGCCAGTTTTAACAGCATATAAAAAGAATTATATGCCATGGCCAAGTGAAATTTATCCTAGAAATGTAATAATATTGTTTTAACATCTAAAACTCAAATTATGTAATATACCATTTTAACACAATGAATGACAAAAATCTTATGATCATTTCAGTAGATGCAGAAATAGCACTTGACAAAATTCAATGCCCTTTTATGACAGAAATACTTAACCACACAGCAAGGCAAGTGAATTTTCTCAACCTGAAAAGAGCATCTACGAAAAAACACAAATAACATTGTAAATAATAATGAAAGACTTTAAACTAAGATCAGGGACAAGGAATGTTTGTTTATTTATAAATAATAATATAATAATTATATTACAATGTATAATATTAATATAATAAATTATAATGATACATTATAATATTGTATTATAATAAATAATTATATTAAAAAATTAATAACAAGATATCTAATATTCATTGATTGGAAGATCATATTGTTAAGATGGAAATACTGCCTCAATTAATCTACATATTTAACACAATACCTGTCAAAATTTCACCCATCTTTTTAAAAGAAATTGATAATATTATTCTAAAATTCATATGAAAATACAAGGCACCAAATTAGCCAATCAATCTTAAAAAGGAAGAACAAAGTTGGAAGACTCATACTTCCTGATTACAAAACTTAATACAAACCTGAAAACATCAAGACAGTGCAGCACTTGACATATAGATCAAAGAAATATAATTGAGAATCCAGAAATAAAGCCATACACTATGGTCCATTGACAGGGTGTCAATGACAGAGTGTCAAGACAATCTCATGGGGAAAGAATTGTCTTTTTTAGTAAATGGTGCCAGGACAACTATAGATTCATATGCTAAAGAATGATGGTGGACCCCCTATTTGACATACACAAAAATTAACTCTAAATGGGTCATACACTTAAATTTAAGAGCTACAATTTTGACACTCTCAGAAAAGGACCATAGAGTAGATCATTGTGACTTTGAGTAAAGCAATGGATTCTTACATATAATACCAAATGCACAAGTGACCAAAAAAAGTAAATAAATTGGACTATAACCTAATTAAAAACAATTTGTGCCCAAAATGATACCATTAAAAAAGTAAAAAGACAACCAACAGAATGGAAGAAATATTTGCGAATAATATATCTATTAAGGACTCTGCACACAGAACACATAAAGGACTCATAATACTCAACAAGGAATAGATAAGTAACACAATTTAAAAATACGCAAAGAATTTAGTAGACATTTTCCCCCAAAAGATCAGATCTATAAAGGGACAAATAAGCATATGAAAGATGTCCAACGTCATTAGTGATGAGGGAGACGCAAATCCAAACCGCAAGGAGGTACCACCACGTCACACTCACTGTGATTGTCATAATCAAAAAGGAAACAATAACAAGGTTGAGGAGGATGTGGAGAAATGGGAACCCACATGTGTTGTTATTTAGAATGTGAAGTTGCGCAGCCACTTTGGAAAACAATTTGGAATTCCTTCGAAATGTTAATATGCAACTACCACACGACCCAGCAATTCCACTCCTATAAATCTAAGGGAAAAATAGGTCCATATAAAATTTCAGCTGTGAATGTTCTTTGTAGCAGTATTCCTAATTGAAAAAAAAGTAGAAAGAACTCAAATGTCTATCAACTTCTAAGGAGCTACATATTGTATGAAATGCCCGTGATAGGCAAATCTATTGAGACAGAAAATAGGTTAGTGGTTGCCTAGGGCACAATGGGGGTAGGTAGGTGACAATAACTGCTAATGGGTATGAGGTGTCTTTTGCGGTGACAATAGAAAAATCAGATTCTGCCAAAATATTTAGAGGTTTATCCTTAGCCCGTGTGAGTGACGGTGGCCCGAGAAAACAATCTCCAGAGGTCCTGAGAAAGTGTGCCTGAGGTGATCAGATTACAGTTTTGTTTTATACATTTCCGGGAGATAGGAATTGCAGGTGCAATCCTAAATCAATACAGAGAAAGCATATATTGCTTTGCCCTGAAAAGGTGGGACATTGAGAAGTTGGAGTTTATAAGTCATAGGTGGGTTTTGGGGATTCTTTTGTTGGCAATTGGTTGAAAGAGTTAATCTTTGTCTAAAAGTTGGGAATCAGTAGGAAGGAATGCTTAAGTTAAGAAAGGAGGTTTGCTCTCTGTTATGGGATGCCATGCTAGAGTCAAAGTGAGGTGTAAGACAAATTATATGAAGTCAAAAAGACAGTTTCAAGAAGATTTTATGGTTTGTAAAGCGTGACTCCTCAGGCCCCTCACAAAGGAATTTGAGCAAGACAAATAAGGTCAGATTTCAATACTCAAGGGAGTGCTGCAAAAAATTCTAAAATTAGAGTGTGTTAATGTTTGCACCACTCTGAATATACAACAAAAATATTAAATTGTACACTGTAAATGTGGAATGTGTAGAATGTGAATTAAATCTAAATAAAGTTGTTAAAAACACAAAGCTGAAATATATGCATTTTAAGAAAATATCAGCTCTTTTTCACTTTTTCCACCAGTGCTTTTGACTGTGCTACCATTTTCAGATTTATATCTGGCAGGGAATCAGTAGATATATTCTTCCTCATGTTAGGCTTATATCCTTTGAATAATTTTGCATTCTAAGGATGAATCCCATTTTTTCACTTCTTTATAAAACTTATGATCTTATATGTATATAAGACTTCATTTGTTAAAATTTTAAGTTAATTTCTTTCCACTGCATTTTTGAAGCCTATTGGTATCTTCTGCACCAATCGTCTCTATTATTATTATTGTTGTTGTTATTGTTTCAAAATACTAGTGACTGACCCTATGGTAACATTTTGCTCACTCATTCCTCTCTAATACATTTGATTTTACAGCTTTATTTATATATTTTTCAATCTCTATGCAGATTAGAGTTGAAAATTTAGATCGGATAATTTTCCTCATAATAAATTCCTCAATCTTTATTTTACTTCTTTAACTCCATATTAAAGAATTTATCTTCCTCTTCTTGTCATGGTGGCCACAGTCACAAAGATAAATGAAACTTGGATGAGGCCTACAAGCCAAAGAAAGTGAACCTCAACAGCAAATATAAGACCTTAAGGAGCTCTAGTTTATGTATTTACTTCCCCAAGTTAGCTTAAAAAGAGCTTTAGACTGACAAGTGTTGTAAATAATAAACAAATTACAAATTATGAAAAGGAAGCAAAACAAATTATAATACGATATTAAAATGGAAAACGTAAGTGATACTTAATGAGAAATGTTCTTATATTTAAATGTTATATATTTGCTCACAGTTAACTACAAATGTGAAGCTAATATTTCTAGACAAACATGTTAATCTAATACAGTTATTTTTCATGTTTACAGGGTTTCTAAGGTAAAAGCAAATCATTTCTGAGAAGTATCTTTATTACTAACATGTAAAATAAATTAAATTTTAAACGCATAATTGATTTATTTATTTAAATCCATTCATTTAAATTATTCATTTAAATTCAGAGTACCTGTATGTATCAAGAATATTTCTGGTTACTTGGGATACATCACTGAAAAGAGGAAGAAAAACATCTCGACCTTTGCAGAGCTTATGCATCAGCCATGGAAGATAGAAAATAAAAGTAAACTTAATAAGTAAATAAATTACATAGTATGCTAAAGGAGGAAAATGCTATGAGGGGAATGAAAGTCTGTCCTCCGTTTTGCTTTCCTTGGTTTCAGTTATCCACGGTTAACTGTGGTGCAAAAATATTAAGTGGAAAGTCCCAGAAATAAACGATTCATACATTTGAAGTTGGCTGCTGTTCCGAGTAGTGTGGTGAAATCTCAAGTCATCCCATTCTGTCTTGCTCAGGACAGGAATCAAGAATCATCCTCAGTCAGCGCATCCACGCTGGGTATACTACTCGCCCATCGGCCTCTTAGAGGGCATCTCAGTTATCAGGCTGACTGTCGTGGTATCACCGTGCTGTGTGTTCTAGTCATTCTTATTTTACTTAATAATACTTTACTAATGATAACTTAATTATTAGTTCTGGTTGTTAATCTCTTACTGTGTCTAATTTATAAATTAAACTTCATCATAGGTATGTACGTTCGGCATCCGTTGTATGTATGAGAGTTTGCTACCATCCGTGCTTCCAGGCATCCACATAGAGGTCTAGGAACATATCCCCCATAGATAAGGGGCATCTACCATACCAAGAAAATGGAACAGGCATTGTAAACGGCTGTAAGGCAGGTGTGTGTGCGGGCAGTGTTTGAGAAACAATCAGGAAGCCGTAATTTCTGGAACTAAGAAAGAGGAAAAGTAGTAAGAGATGTGGTCAGAAAAGGGGAAAAAAAGGAATCAGAGACTTCAGCCTTGTCAACCTGAAATCATTGAAAGGATCAGAATCCAGTTTTAAAGAGTTTATGCAAGTGAAAAACTAAGAACAGCTGTGTGGGAAACAGGGCCTCCAGAGAGATTGGTTCAGTGCTCTGAAGTGAAAAGTTAAGGTCTTGCTTATATAAGCAGAAAACAAAGAAATGTATTAGGATTAATATTTTCTATGCCAGTCTGGGTTATCAGTTATGACAATTTAATTAGTTATAGTTTGTTTTCTTTCCCGTACAACTTGCTTGCTTTTCTTTACAACTTGTTTTCATTTCTAGCCCAATTTAAAAGAGTGTATTTAGTATTTAATCTTAGACAATGTGATAGTCACGAAGTCTTTGTGTGAGAAAGGTAAGAGGGAAGTTTATATGTGATGAAGATCAACAGTGAAGAAGGAAGGAGTCTTCCTGGAGCCCGTTAGTCATTTACAACATTTTACAAAACAGTGTACGTCAGGAAAAAGGCTAAGCACAGAAACAAAGGTGACTAAGGTTCCAGAATCACATTCTCTTGAGACTCAAAATATTTTAAAGTTCCAACAGCTTAGATTTGGAGTTACTTAACTTCACAGCCTTTAAGTGGAATTAGGCTTCCTCCAAGTAAAAGAAGGAAAATTTGAGCAGAGGAGTGGCACATTTCGACCTGACTTTTAAGTCTCTTTCTGGTCCCTCTGTTGAGAAAGACAGTAAGAAGGCAGAATAAAGCAAAGAAGTCGATTAGGCAGCTGCAGGAATAATACAGGCAGGAAACACTGCTGGCTTGGATTGTGGGTATTGGATGAGGTCTTACCTTTTTAATTATTAAAAAATGTAAAATAATAATCATAAAATTCACATAGTAGATCCAACCCTCAGCTATCCAGAACAATAGTAATAAGATTCAATAATTGCAGCAATTATTTTGTTATGTACAGGACAGTACATAGATACTCTTGCTCTGTTGTTACCACAGAATGTATATCACGTATAACCTTATCCTAATCATGATCTCCTGTTGAGCTCGGTCTCCAAAGTCTTCAAGCAAGGCCTTCAAGATTCATGACCCAGAATATCTAGATGACCTAGAGCTCCCTGTTATTGGCATGTACTGCCACAGCCTCTGATTAAGGTGTGGCTGTAGAAGATCCAATGACCCGGTTTTTTTACGATGTATCTTACTGACAAAGGGATAGGCACTTTGCTCAACCTAGGTCAACTGATCTGCTCTATAATTTGAATTAAAGGCCCATGGTTAGATAGATAGGGACAGCCACTGGGTCTAAGAGTGACACTGAGTCAAGGTCAGAACTGGGCTAGTGATAACAAAACTTTCTTTGCTATTATGCGATAGTAAGAACTAAAAACCTTAAGGGACAAAAGAGGAAGAGGGAGAGGGGGAAAAAGTGAAAGGAAGAATAAATGGAAATGAAGAGAGACAGACAGACAGACAGCGAGAAAAGTTTAACGGAACAAAAGGACACAGAGAGTCATTAAGTAATCTTATAGTTCTACACCATCGTTTACCTAAATTCAGTTGAGTGTGCTTTTGTACCTTGCAACTTTGTTTCCCTAGTTTAGATGCTATACTAAAACGATGTTTTCTAAATTGGAGGAATGCTTCTTTTCTTCTCTTCCCTTGACCCTCTCAAAACATTTCAAATATTGATACATTTTATTCTCCTTCCCTCCAATGTTTACCACCAGTCAAGTTTTATTTCAATATCAACTTTGACTTCAAATTTAAAACTATATTTTCTTATGATGGAGTTTATATTATTTACACTTTATCCAATGAGAGTATTTGTGCTGCTGATTATTTTAAATTAAAAGAATTCTTTGTTAGTATTCTTCCAGCCTGCAGCTTTATAGCTAGACTTTTCTCAACTCGCTGCTCTCCTAATATTATTTTTTTTTTGCTTCTATCTTGACCCTTTTGAAATAACATAGTCATGTTTGCTGCTTTCAAATCCTCTAGAATCTCTCTCAAGTCTAGTGAACTTTAAAAAATGTCAGTTAAAGGTTCACTGGTTTTCTCGTTCACTTCCTTTAAAATTCATGGACAGCCGCCATTGAGATCGCTGCTCTGCTTGAAGATAGCACCGTTAGCAGTTGTGCTTTTTATCTGTACCTGTCTGACTCTTTTTCTTACGGTATTAGGAAATCTATTCTCAGTTGGAAAATATTTATCATTTTTCCCCAAACACGAATTTAAATAAATATTTTTACTTTATATAACTAAATGATAATGATACAATTCTGTTATTAGAGAAATGATTTTTGATACATTAAAATTAAAATAATGGCAAATAAATGTAGTTTAAAACTCATGGTTATATAAACATTTTCTTAAAGGTGTTGTAAATACTTTATAAAGGTTATTCGTATGTGTAAAGATTCAGGAAAATTAAAAACCTAGTCTCTTATTTCTTAGAAATCCTGTGCAAAACATTATTGCCTACTTGATGATAACTTTTTCCTGAGATAAAGGAATTTAGTGAAGGAATAGGTGGACGTATATACATGGGCACATAGCTATTTAAAAATGAGATTTCCTTACCCAAACACTGTATATCTAGACATATTAGGTATAGGTATAGCTAACCAAAAATTCCATAGGTATATAGAGAACTCTGGTGAGATGATATTTTAATAAAGAAGATATAGGTATGTATAGACAAAATAAGAAAAAGAGTATTCTCTAAATAAAATGTTAATACAATATATCTTGAATGCCAGTTTACAGTTTTTTTAAGTAGTTTTGTGGAGCTTAACTTTAGGTACACATTCAGAAAGTTACCATCTAGATAACGAGACTATTTGTTTGGAATTAATTAGTAAATCCTTTGTTTAGAATTTGGGAGATTAAATATTAGGCAATCCAAACAAATAATTTATTTCCACAGATTATTGAAAAGGGTGTTTCATTTTTAAGCATATTTTATCATGGCTTATTTATACAATAATACAGTCAAATCATGACATGAAATGTCATAAATTTTTTAAAACTCTTTAATCAGCCAACATAGACCACATGATCAGGCCTAGGATTTACTTAAATGCTCTTAATACTGAATCAAATAAATGGTTGTTCTTTGGTTTTCTGCAACGATTCAAATTAAAAATTCCTCTCTTCTTTTGTGGAGATTTTTCTATTCTCTGTATGTTTGTAGATTCTAAATTATCTAAAATGAAAGCTAGTTTTTGCACTATGAACTCATCTGCCTAGAAATAAGTTGTCATCAGAAAATGTCTGTTGGGTAGTGACAGATTCGAATCAGACTTTTTATAAAACCTAATGTGATTCAGGTTGTCAAGAAAAGATAGATGTTTTATTCAAATGGCAGTAAGTCGTTTCATAATGTATGTATTGCAAGAAATTCATGTGCATGAAACCATGTTTACATGACATGCTAAAAAGTTACCTTTTCAGGATCTTTTTCTATGTGAAAGAATGACATTCAACATATTTTCTCTTCATCTCCTGGGAGGGTTTCCAAGTTAAAATTTAACTTTCCTTGCTTTTAAGAGAAGTTGAACTAAAATTTGTAGTGGCTAATGGTTTAAGTTCTATGTTAAATAGGCAATAAGGAGAAGAAGAAAAAACCCATTTGGGTGGGGATGAAGGGATGGAAGAAAGGAGGACCCTTGGTGGGGAACAGAGGGAAGTAAAGGTAGCATTCCTCTCTAATAAATTGAAGGTCAATGGATGAAGAAAAAGAAGGTTTCAAAAAGAAATAAAAAGTAGAATAGAGGATAGTAGAAGCTCGGAAGGGTAGAGAGAAGGGAGAGAAAGGGAGAGAGCTGTTAATGGATACAAAATTACAGCTAGATAGCAGAAGTAAGTTCTAGTGTTCTCTACCACTGTAGTGTGACTATAGTTGACTATAACATGTATTAATAGTTTCAAATAGCTAGGAGGAGGATACTGAATGTTCCCAACACAAAGAAATGATAAATGTTTGAGATGATGGATGTGCTAATTATCCCAATTTGATCACTGTACGTTATATACCTCAAAACATCACTATGTGCTGATGAAAATGTGCAATTCTATGTCAATAAAAAAAAAAAAAAAAAGATTTGGAGTGGTTGCAGCACTGGAACTGGGAGTCTGGTGATTAGTCTTGGAGAGGAAGCCCAGCAAAGGAGAAGGCCTGGCTGAAACACGAACAAAGGCTCTATTTCTGGCTTTGGTAACTCATAGAAATGGACGTTGAGTAATTCCTACACTACACAGTCCTGCTTCAAGTGGCCCATAACTGTGCCCTGGAAAATGGGAATAACATCAACACTTCCTTTCTTCAGCATTCACCTTCTCAGCATTCTCTAGCAGGAGTGAAGTCTTCCATGACACAAGATTTTTCCAAATTACATTCTGCTTGGAAACACTTCTTATGCCCAGGATACCCATTTGTGGCCATGATGAATTATTTTTGAATATACACTA
The DNA here is from genome assembly GCA_963574885.1 of Lepilemur ruficaudatus. Classification (NCBI taxonomy): domain Eukaryota; kingdom Metazoa; phylum Chordata; class Mammalia; order Primates; family Lepilemuridae; genus Lepilemur; species Lepilemur ruficaudatus. The sequence continues at coordinate 24,691 of CAUYRT010044409.1, read as the reverse complement.
ATGGATTCAATTTTCTAATATCTTATTACAGATTTTACAGTTCTGTTCATGAAAAACTAGCTTACAATCTTCCTTTTTTATCTTTGTCTTTTTTTTGAAATTAGGTTCATACTCGTTTATAAGTATTATGGAAGCTGTCACTTTTATTTTTAATTCTCTGGAAGAATTTTTTTGTGAAAATGAAATAATCTGTTTCTTGAGAAGTTATAAAATATTTTCAGTCTTTCTTTTTTAAAACTTTGAAAATTTAAACCACTGTTTATTTTTAATGATGACAGCATAATATAAGTTTTTAAAAAATTCTTTAGTATGTTTTCATAAATTCCATGTTCTAGAAATTTTTACCTCCCAACTTATTTTGTTTACTTGTGCCTTTTCTTATTTTTTGATGGATTTTACCAGATATTTACCAATTTTAACAGCTAATTTCAAGGAAAAAGGTGTTGGCTTTTTTGGTCTCAATTATATTTCTATAATATATTCAAATTAATTTCTGGTCTCATGTTCTTATGTTCATTAATTAGTTTTTTTTTATTTTGGTGGGGCTTTTTAAAATCATCTTAAGTGGTAGGCTTAAGTATTAGTTCTTTCTCTTTTCAATGTTAAAATTTTCTAAGTATAATTTTAGTTTCCTTCTTCCTAGTTAAAAATGTGTAATATTATAATTGTTCTGATAAAAATTTCAAATTTTTATAATTTTTTGATGCATGGTTTAGTTAGAAGTATTTTTAATTTCCAAATAAATATGACTTTTTAAAAATTATGAGTTTGTTAATTTAACATACATACGAGTGTTTCCAGACTTCTTGTTGATTTTTCACTCCTTGTTGCCTTCATTTGGTTAGTTTGTGACTTTGTTTTTACCTAATTCATTTTTATTATCTACTTACTTAGAAATTATACACTGTATTACTGTTTTTAAGTGACTAAAACATACTAACTCTGATTAATCCCCTATTGACCTACATGATATTTTCAGATATTTGTTTTCTCTATTTTCAATCCAATGATTTGTATATTGCTTTTACTATTTTACATGTTCAGTGGCTATTTATATTTACCTATAAATTACTGTTATTTTTGATAATCATAATTTCTTTCATTTCAGACTTTATTCTGAGATTCTTTTTCTTCCTACTGGAACACATCCTTACGTATATCATTTACAATCGGTCTATTGATGGTAAACTCTATCGGCATACATTTATCCAAAATATCTTCAATTTAGTCTTGTTCTTTAAAAAGAATTTCATTAAGCCTTTCTATATTGGCATTTTATGCACTACATTATACATTCCATAGTCTACATTTCATAATCATATTGGGATCAAACTCTGGAATAGCAATGGCAATAAGAAGATCCTCAATATTTTGCAAAGCATTTCAAGTATTTTTTAAGCATATTTGCTTTTGCTTAAATATTCATTGTTCTTGACACCACTTACGTGTTTTATTTTGAAGTTTTATAATTCTTTCATTTATTTTTTAGCCATTTGCCTCATTCATCTTAGCCTTTATATCATCTTTATTCTCTTATATTTGGCTAATAATGTAAAAACAGATACATCTTTGGTGTTCCTCTGATAGTAAATAATTTCATATATTTTTTTCTTGATTCTTCAGAGGAAGTGTCTACTTTTTTTTATAAAGCAACATGTTTTTGGCCCTGCAACTTATCGTGTGTTTATGTTTACTCATATTTGAACTTGAAAATGTTTATAGATTTATTTGCCAATATGTATTTTTTACTTTCTCTTTGAAATTCTCACTTTACACTTGGGTGCTGTTGGAATTTCCCATTTCAAACATTAAATGAATTGCACAGTGGTGTGAAAAACTCTTGGTCGAATGTTGGCACCTGTTAGACATTTATCTGGTATGATTCTACTTTCAAGCCTGAAAACATTCTTTCTCGCTTCCAAATTTATTTAATTATGAGAAAAGGATTTACTTTTTAAAATTTTAGGCAGTCTCTATCTTTAAGCTTACTATAAGCAATGCTATAAATATTATAGAACCCGTAATTCAGTGTATCCAGGCCTTTTTACTGTCTCCTTGTTGCTCTACTGATGATGAACTACCTCTCGTTACAATGGGCCACTGACATATGTCTTCCAATTACAGCCTTACACTGTTAATTTTAAAAGTAAAGGTAGAATTGGAGATTGTTTAGCAATGGAGGAGTAGCTGGAAATGATCCTGGCCTCATCACAAATCTTGTCTTTCCCATAGAGATAGTGAGTGCCTGATGTATGGTTGAGACAGATTCTGAGCAGTGCAAGTTGTTAAAAATCTTATCCAGCCGGGCATGGTGGTTCACGCTTGTTAAAGCACTTTGGGAAGCCAAGGGGTGAAGATTGCTTGAGGCCAGGAGTTCCAGACCAGCTTGAGCAACATGGAGACACCCTGATCTCCATTAACAATTAAAAAATTAGCCAGGTGTGGTGACTCGCACCTGTGATTCTAGGTACTTGGGAGGCTGAGGCAGGAGGATCACTTGAGCCCAGGAGTTTGAGGTAACAGTGAGCTATGATAATGTCATTGAACTTAAGCCTAGGCAAGAAAGCAAGACCCTATGTCTAAAAAAAAAAAAAAAAAAGTCTTTTCCAACCTACTATCTTGCTGTTTTGTTTTAGAGGTCAAAGCCTGTATAGTTTCAAATGTTGTTAGTATTATTGTTTAGCAACCCCATATTGATTGTAGTTAGAAGAAAGTCCTTTAGCTTACAGAATAGGTTTATTTTGGCCATGAATTGCAAAGTTTAGCAATTTTTCATTTTTTCTTGAATGACTTTTCTGGATACTCATTGCGTCACCTCCCCTCCCCCCACACACACTGTTGAAACACCATTCACACACACACACACACACACACACACACACAGCATTAGTCTTTCAAGGCTCAGTCTTCGACTTGCTTTTGTTTTATTCTTATTTTACACTTTGCCCATAGACAATTTTATCTGTGCACCTGGTTTTAATTACCATTTATACCGCAGAAAACTTACAGGTTCAAATCTGCAGGCTAGATGCAGATCTTTTCTCTGGACCGAGACTTGAATTCACAATGAGCATTCCCTACCCTACACATTCACTTAGGCTTTTTCCAATTTTTTTTTCTACAAGTCAACCAGTATGTGAGTGTCAATACACAAAACCAGACCGCACAACTTTGGTGTGATGTATGTTAATAGTTCACCCTGTCCTAAAAATAAAGACCAAAATCCACAACATGAACTAAAAAGACCTGTACAATCGGGCCCTACTTAATTCTATCAGCTTTTACTCTTTTTTTGTCTCATTTTATTCCCTGGCTTCTCTAATTCTTCCAATGGCCAATGTTATCTCCGGACACCAGTCATTTCCTTAGGTTTTCCCTTCTCTTTGGACTTTTCCTAAACTCTGTTTATGTAGACGATGCTTGTATTTCTTTTAAATCTCTGCTTCTCCATTATTTTCTCATATTCTTTGTACTCCTTATTTTTATATACTGATTCTATTTTATGTTTACAACATCATTTGAAGCCCTTAGCATTTATAACATATTTTATTTGTTTGGTTATTTAGTTAATGTAATATACTAAGCTCAATAAGCATGTATTGTATACCATCTGTACACTATTTTATCCATAATATCTATAAAAGTGAGTAGTGTCTAGTTGTTCTCACTTCAAATTATGAATACATTAAATAGTAACCAACTGTATTAGGCTCTCAGATATATTGTCCCTTTTTATCTCTAATGTTCTTTCATGACATCATTCAAATTTTACTTAATTATTTATCTGTAACTATTTTTGAATGTTTGTTTTAGAAATTAATCTGCATGATAGGAGAGACTGAGTCTGCAGTATAATTTGAAAGATTATAGATGCTCAGTAAATGTATGTTGAATCAATGAAGAATGGAATACTGTGTGTATATATCATGGGTAATTACGTTGAAATTATGTCAATCCTAAAGTCTCCTATTTTCAAATTTAGGATTTAATTCTCATTATCTGTCTTTAGAGTTTATAGTATTAATGATGTTCAATATAAATTGTCCATTTCTTTACTGTGACCAAATGAAAAATTTAGAAAAGAAAAGTAATAGAGGTGTATTTAGACAATACGCCAATACCAATGATACACTCAGCAACGGGGGCCATAACGGTAGAGGTTTGTAGGACCCAAAGGGACTTATCCATAGTAGGCTCGGTCAAAAGTCCCGGTGCTGGTGTCTTCAGCCCTCAAACCAGAGAGGATTAACTGTTTTTCTTCATTTTGGTGCCAAGGTTTGCGGTTTTCACAGTCATTTGTGCACCGTTATCTGAATGGACCAAGAATTGCAATTTTCTTTTACATCCCCATTGAACTCTAACCTTGGCCTAGGGCCTCCGGTCCTTCCTCTAGTCTAGATCATTTTCGAAAGTTGAGAGGTCTGGACAGAGACTGGCAGAGCCCTCCCACCCATGCCCAGGCTGACAAGGACGTGTTGAGGGAACGGAACCCTTGTCAGTCACAGGAGCTGTTGGTCAGGATTTGGCCATGAGTTTTCTGGAGTGGTGGGAAGAGGGTGGGGAACCGGGTGGAGCAGCTGTTGCCTTTGCTGTTGCTGTTTGTTTCTGTTACTTTGGCAGGGGCTTCTCGGCACATTGAGAAGGTTGATTATAGTAATGTGCCCCACACCGAGCCACTGTCTCTTATTAGGGATAGCAAGACTACCTTTGCCACGGGTCTAACTAAATCTCTAAGGCCTCTTTAGTGCCACTGGGCAAAGCAATTCTGAAAGCTCTACTCTCTCTCTCTTTTTTCTTCTGAAGTTTCAACAACTGGCTGCCCTGCAGGGTTTTATCACTACCAACCAGGGACCCGCTTAGAGTTATTCAACTCCCAGGAGTACCCACTCTACCTCTGATCTGTTGTTGGAAGGACACAAACATGGCTATAGGGAACTGCTTTCCTAGCTTTCTTCAAATCTGACGAGGAGATTAACTTTCTAATCTGACCCACCAAGGGAATTTAGGCAGGATTCAGAGATAAGAAGAAAGAACCAAAGATCGCCCTTGGAACCAAACAGTGCGTATGCACAATCTCCTTGCATCCTCCAAGATTACTGCATGCCTTCTGTTAGCACTTCCCAAGACCAACTGGCTTGGCTAGCCGTGTGCCCCACTGGTCCCACTAGCACTCCCCAAGACTCATTGTGAAGTGCTCTGCAGGGACTCTCAGACTCTTACAAAAGATTCACTAGCACCTCTCTAGAATATGAAGCAGATTTGCTAGCACTTCCCAAAAGTGCTCTGCAGAATCCTTCAGCTTCTTTCTTTTCTTTTCTTTTTATTTCAGGAAAATATGAGAGTACAAACACTTTGGTTACATTTTATATCTTTGCCTCTCCCAAGCAAGGGTTAGAGGTATGCCCCTCCCCTCCGCAATGCTCACCGCATCCCTTTGGCTTTTGGCTTCCCAATGGCATGTGCTTAATTAATTACCCTGCTGCTGAGCCGGTTTGTCAGGAGCTCAGCTGAGCTAGAGAGTGCTGAGCTGCCAGGTATTGGAGTAGCCAATTAAAGCCGCAAGCCAAGATGGAAGTACCAGTAAAGCCTTTAATCACTTAATGTGATCATATAAGCAAGAGGCTACACCAGAGAAAGCATGAACTCCCTCCTGTTCCATTTTCTGCCATGGTTGCCGAGTAGTTTGTTTTATTACTTCCTCTTTTAAGTTTCTCCTCAGGAAGAGAGGCCCCTTGGATCCCCAAAGGGGCTGTTCCCTAAATATTTATGAGGAAGGGGATACTTGAGGTGTGAAGTATAGACTGTAACAGCCATAGAGATGAGTCACTCAGATCTCCCCTCAAGAAAGAATTTTCTGTCCAATTTAATGAAAGGAATGCAATTAGTTAACAGCCTCCAGCTGTTAGCATCTTCTGGCTCAGACTCAACTTTTGAGTTGGGGCCACACTCTTTACGAGCAGGCAGCAGCCAACAGCTGGCCATCTCCACAGGGAGTCTGTGATACAAAATTCCCTGTTGGGTTGCCTGAGATCTTGTCTGATCCTTCTGTCCCCAACCTCTGGTACCGGCCCATTAGGAACCGGCCACAGAGCTCTGCCTCCCCTCCCAGCTCTGCCTCCTCCCCCTTCCACCCTCGCCTTACACCTTCCGTGGGAAAATTGTCTTCCATGAAGCCGGTCCCTGGGGCCCCTGGTGCCAAAAAGGTTACGGACTACTGGCTGATCTACAGACACCATGGCCAGACACTCCCCCTAATACTGCTTTTTCACTTTTGATTTTCCAAAGGCATTACCGCAGCTGAGAACTTTGTCTCAGCTTCTACTTCCCAGAGGAACCAGGCGTCACACCATCATAATAGAAACCCTCTCTGTGCTACAAATACAAACTAAACATATATGGACTTATACTCTCCTTATTGTTTGTCTTATAGTAAAAAATTTTCCCTGTAGGGAAGAGGCTAAAACTTCCACAGAACTTTGGATTTTAATTTCTCTTTCAGTCATAGGAAACTTCCAATCATTATCCCTTCCTATCGTATGTTTTGAAACTCCATTTCTTAATCACATCATTTTAATCTACATTTAAACAGTTTTTAATAATATACATAATAACCGCTCATAATGAGCCACTTCTATATAAATTTGCTTAAATTCAGACCCCATTTTCTCGATTTTCTTTCATTCCTCAGAACAATATAATCTGGGTTTTGTGCCATCATTTCTCTTAAGCAGCTCTTGTTAATCCCTTCTAAAACCTCCATTGTGCTAAAACAATGAGCATTTTTCAGTTACTATCTTACCTGGAGACTAAAGAATCCAACTGACTGTGTAAACACAGAACCAGCCCAATCTGGTTTAACCTTGTCTGTACGTAATAAACTAGTGAGTTACTTTTCAGTTGCCATGGACCCTAGATTGCAAACTATGTAACTTGAGCATGCTCAGATTAACCTAGCATACAACACCGGTGGAGCCTGAGTACTCAGACCAAGGAACAGGGCAGGATTCAAGATTCAATCAGATTGAGCCTTGGCAGATCATGCCTCTGGCATCACCTCATTGAAAAATCCAATCAGAGCATGCTCATTATCTTATGCTTATAAAACCCTACACGGCCCCCGGCTTGAGAAGACAGATTTGAGCCTGATTCCTACCTCCTTGTGGGATTGTCTGGAAATGAATCCTTCTCGCTGCAAAAACCTGGTGCTTTGGTGTTTGATTTCCATTGAGCTCAGGTAAATGTATCCAGTTCAGTTAAGTGACACCTCTGTGCAATCTCCTCTTGCAGGTTTCAAAAGTACCTCAAATTCAATGTATTTAAAGTTTAACTCTAGTGATCATCTTTATCAAGCTCAACTCCTTTCCATTCTTTCCCTCTCTTGGTAAATGACATCACCTTCCACTTCATAAAGCAGTAATAAGGGACTTGACTTTAACGCCTCAGACTCCCACCATTTTATATCGAACACCAGCCCTGCTGATATTAACTTCTCCTAATTTGCTCTCTACTAAGAATCTTTATTGCACTGTCCTTCCAAAGTAACTTTCATCTTTTGACACTAACACTGCCTCCTAACTTAATTCCTTGTATCTACTCTAGCTTTTCTCCAACCCACAACAATACTGCAGCAAATAGAATTTTATCAAAATACAAATCTGATAATCTTACTCCATCCTTTCTGATAAAGTTTGCTTCAATATATCCTCATTTCTCTTTCAATTGAAGAATAATAACTTTAAAGTAGCCTAGAAGGTCAAATATATTTGCCCCTCTAGGTCTCACCTTCCTGCTATTCTCCACCCTGCTGCCTGCCTTCAGAGTACTCTGACTTTCTCCCAGTTTCTCAGCAGGCCCTGAATTGCTTATAAATGGCCTTGCAAAGTAAGTTTCACTCATTATTATACCCCAAAATGTTGGCATATTTTCTTTTTTCTCATTAAAAATGTCTGTGGAATAAATGAGTAGGATGAATAGCTTAAAATATAGCTCAGTGGAAAATGTGTATGAGTTCAAAAGTCAAGCCAAAATTGTGAGTCAAGCATTAAAAAAAAAAAAAAAAAGGATTCAATAGTGGGTTTATATTGAGAAAAGGAAGGGGCACCACCGAAGAAGGCATTGAGGCACTGGGACACGTTCACAGGTGATGGATAATTTCAGAAATCATGAACATTAGGCACATAGCACTTTGTTCTTTTTATTTAGAGCCGAGCCTATATTTTGGTGTCCATTGACCATATACTACCTGACTTTATTGATCTATTTCTAAATTTATCTCTTCAAACATACTTTTTATCCTTTCAATATGATTAACCATTTCATCATTATTCATAGCCATTAATCATTTGATAGGAACTTGACATGGTATCACATCAACTTTCTTATAATATTTTCTGTACATGTTGAATAAATTTCAATCCCTTATTGTTAAGGAGGAGATATACTTTTCAATGTATGCAATCATTCATACTGGTAGTTAATACCAACAATTGAAGTTGCATATGCAGTGTAACAAAATCTGTATAAATAGTGTTAGTATCATATGTTTAGTGAAATTGTAGCCTGTTTCAAAAAATACCCTGAGCTGTTCCCAATATTGGAATCATTTATGCAGGGAATCCTTTATGGATTCTACTCTTGTATTGCTACTTAACAGAAAAATTATTTTGTCTCCCTATGTTATAGAAACATACTTGATAGAAAGATTATTAGTATATAAAAAGATTACATATTTTCCAAATATTAAAAAGTTTCTTAGATGTTCATTAAAATTTAATCATGGAGATAAAGCAGTATTTGTTTACTCATTCTAGGATTATAATGCATATCCACTCATTCAGATGATTTGGACTTTTTAAAAAATGTTAATCAGCATTATACATTTTAGCACAAACAAGATCCAATGAGACAAATTTTACAAAAGTGTATTGGTCTTGTGGGTGCAATAGAAAAAAAGGAAAATTCATTAACCTTCATAACTAAGCACTAGCACTTAGACTCATTAAGATCAACAACAGCCTTTATTTGTTCGTGCTTTGCACCAATCTCATATTTTTCCATAGAAATACAAAATTGTATTAATTAAATTTTATTTTTATTTATCTTTTTGATTTTAAATCATGGTGACAACTTAATTTCAACAATAAACAAATGTATGTGAATGTATTTACATTGTAGAGAAATTAGTAAATATATTTTATATCATACAAATGCCATATAAAATGAATACGTATATATATATGAAACACACAGGATGATAATTTTGAAACACCTTTGTATCTTCATTTGGTCAAGATCTAAAATATTATCAAAACATTTGTAGCCATATGTGTACTACTTATTCCCTAATCACACTGCCATCCTCCCTTCTCCCAGCTCCTCATTCGAGGTAAGTAAATATCCTGCATTATGAGATTGTCATTCCGTTGATTTCAACACACATTTTAAATACATTTTAATAAATATGTAGAAATATTTATGAGATATGCAAGAGGTAAAAATAGTAATAATAACATGAAGACAAAGGTACTCATGATCAAGCTTAAGAAAAATAATTCTGCCATCAAACTTTGAGTTAGATACTCTGTACTTCTCTCAGATCCTTGAGTCCAGAATTTTGAGTTTTTATTTTTCTTATATTCTAGTTTTGCTCCATGTATATGTATCTTAAGCCATATGTTTTTCAGTTCTAAGTTTTTAACCTCTTATAAATGATATGTGTTCTTCTGAAACTGTTCTTTTCACCAGTATATTAATTAGATTTATCTTCATTGATATCAATATTTATATTTTAGTCATGGTCTTCGTAGCATACATTGGATAAATAAAGCAAATACATTTATATAGTTTTATGTAGAGAGACATTTAGGTTGTTCCATGCTTATTTCTTTATCAATTTATTATTATAACATTGCTGCTGTTTAAATTCTTATTTGTCTCTCCCTCCCTAAACAAATATACAGTAGTTCCCTAGGATATGTGCTTATATGTGGACTCACTAAGTGTCATTGTACGATCTGGATAATCCGTTTCTTCATCATTCTCTCATATTTTTCCTAACATATGTGAAATATACATTTTATAATCTGTGTGTGATAATGCCAAACTCTATAGTCTGCACTGATTAGTTATGCTGTTGGTTGATCTACTGCTGACTCCCTAATATGGTTGTTTTGCTTTCCATTTTTAATTAGCATTGAAATATAGCCTATATAGAATAACGTGAATGATTAAAAACTACATGATTTGATGATCTATGTAAATATATATACCTGCATAACCATTACCCAGACGTAGATACAAGAGTAGAATCTTAGAAAACTCTCTGTTGTTTCTGCTAGAGAATATGCCCTGAAAGCTGATCATTATTTGGATTCCATAAACAGATACTAGTTTTGCCTATTTTTGAACTTTGTTTAAATGGAAAAATATTTGGGCACGGTGTCTCATGCATGTAATCCTAGCACTCTGGGAAGCTGAGGTGGGAGGACTGCTTGAGGTCAGGGTTTCGAGACAAATCTGAGCAAGAAGGAAAGACCCTGTCTCCATTAAAAATAGAAAAAACTAGCTGGGTGTCGTGGTGCATGCCTGTAGTCCCAGCTACTCAGGAGGCTGAGGCAGGAGGATCATTTGAACCCAGGAGTTTGAGGTTGCTGTGAGCTAAGCTGATGCCAGGGCACTCTAGCCAGGCCAACAGAGTGAGACTCCTGTCTCAAAAAGAAAAAAAAAAAAAAATAGAGAGAGAGTGTATTTTTTGATGCCTGACTTATTTTGCTTAACTTTTTGTCTATTAGTATCATCCATGTCACAGCCCATTATAATTCATTGTGTTTACTACAATATGAAGTATATTCATAAATATACTTCAGATTGTTTTTTCTTTCTATTATTGATGGAATATTGTATGAAGATTGTATGTATTGAATATTGTATTGTATGACTAAAGTTATGAATATTCTTGTGTCGTATTGTGCAAATGCATGCATTTCTCCTGGGCATATAGCAAAGAGTAAAACTGCTGAGCCATAGGATATGTGAACTCTAATTTTAATAAATTGATTACTAAGTTTGCCAAATTGATTTCCAAATGGATGTAGGAATTTGCAATCCTCTAGCTGTGCACGAGAGTTCCAGCTGTTCTACTAATCTGCCAACACCTATCTTTATTTATTTTTTAAGCTATTTTGTTGGATCTGTAGTATTATCTCCATGTGATTTTATATTTGCATTTTTCCATAACTTTCCCCATGACTAAATAATTGAGCATCATTTGATTTGGTAATTCACCAGATAGATATGCTCTCTTCCATCTTGCTTTTTCAAAAATTATGGTTACTTTTTAATGATTCAATTATCTGCCTTTAACTTACTGATTTGTAGGAATTCTTTATATAGTCTTATGTAAATTGTTATTTGGTTTCTTTCATAGATTTTTTTTTACCTATAGAAATTCTCTCTTTCTCTCTTTCTGTCTCTGTCTCTCTATCTCCATTTATCTCCCACTCTATATCTCTTTCTGTCCCATCCTTTGATTATCTCTTTCTTTTTGTCTCTTCCTCCCAAACAGTTTTTCATTAATTCTTAACCCTGAAATTATCTATACATTTTATTGTGGTTAGACTGTTTTGTGTCATATTTAAGAAATTGTTTTCTAATTCCATGTACAGAGAATATTCTCTTATATTACCTTCTAGAAGAGTTAATTTTTTTACTTCTAGGTCTCAATCAATGTAGAATTGATTTTTATGCACGGTGAAAAGAAAGGGTTAAAGTTTATTTTTTCCATACAGAAATTCAATTGATTACCATTTATTAAAAAAGTCATTCTTCCCCACTCAAGGCACTGCAGTAGTACATAGATTATTACTCAGAATATATAGGAGAACATCTGTCTAGATTCTTTATTGCCTACATGTTTTATTGTTACTTGTGTTAGTCTGTTTGCATTGCCATAAAGGAAATGGAGACTGGGTGATTTAGAAAGAAAATTTGTTTGGCTCACCATTCTGCAGGCTGTACAAGAAGCATGGCACTGGCATCTGCTACTGGTTAGGGCCTCAGGAAGCTTTTACTCATGGAAGAAGGCAAAGGGAAAGCTGGTGTGTCACGTGGTGAGATAGCAAGAGAGAGAGTGAGGGTGCCAGGCTCTTTTTAACAACCAGATCTCCTCTGAGCTAATAGAGCAAAACAAGTTCTACAAATTTCTTCCTCAAACCCAGTTAAATACTTCTTCCGTCTACTGTTTAGCTTTTATTTGTTTTGTTTCATTTTTCCCAATTACATAGTAAGGATGAAATTTTTAGTAGTCAGGGCTTTATGTAGTAATCTCTTTCTTATCTACCACCAATAAAACCAAATATCTAGAGCAGCAAATATTGATAGATGCCACAGGCCAGGCTCTGACCACACTCTTCTCTCTGCTTAGTCATTTTTAATTTGTCAATTTCGGTCTCTTAGAATTTTCTTCTTTTATTGTCTGCACTAGTCCAACAATGCATTAAAGACCTGCTGTTTTATACTTCATCTTGCCTTTTTAGGTGGTTTCTTCCAGGAGGGCTATTCCACATATCTTGTCTGCCATATAGAGCAAAGCTATCTATGACAAGAATTTGATTGAGTTAATACCAGTAAAAGCACAGGGAAAATGAAACAAAACATATCTGTAAACCAGATTTTAAATTTATTTTGCAAATGACAGTTTTAATGGGTAAAGGTTAATATTTTTGTGGGGGAAGCACTTTATATGAGAAATCAAAATTATCTTCATTATCTGATCAATCATCAATTATAATTGTTATATTTAAACTAAATGGTCTGAGCTTGTGATGAAATCATGTATGTATTCTGCAAATTCATAATCACACACAATTCAGAGCTTTGAATATGAAATTTATAGAATTTACCATAAATTGAGCAGAGCATGTTAGTATTCCATCCACAGCATAAGCTATTCCAATGATGGCAATTTTTTCTGGGAAGTCACCATAAACTTCTCCTTGGACTCTTAGAGTTTCCTGTGACCCTCCGTAATATACCTGCCTGGAAAAGTATTACATCTCCAGGTGAAAAAAGTCATGGAAATTATTTAAGGTTAGCAGTCATCATACTAGTTAGCACAAACTCTGAACAATAGAAAAATATTTAGAAGATAGAAACACTGGTAGTATTTTTTTCTATTACTCAGAGAGTATTTCTACCTTAGTTTAGAAATCAAAGAGTTTCTAAAATATAATCACCAAATTATATGTTAATAAATATATTATTTACATTTAAATACACTGTATCTTATACATTTGTGGTCCAAAATATTATTATTATTTTAATAACAATCATTATACTACTGCAACATTATTTTGGATGACTACAATTAGAGATATAAAATTTATTTAAATAGAAATAAAACATTTATTAACATGTGCTTTTCAATAATTTTTTCTTACAAAATATCTCTTTAGAACTTAAATTGTTTCAGACAAAATAGTTTGTCAATAGATTTTATGATCAATTTTGGTTACATATATCAATATAGGCAAGTGTAAGTATATGTCAAAATACTGGACAATATAATTTATATTATAGTCACAAAATAAAAAGATTTTTCATTATTTGAAACATAGGTAGTCCAAATTGAATTTATATTTATTTGCACTAAACTATACATTACAGATTCAGCTTCATTGCTTCAAATTTATTTCCCTTGTCTTCAGAAGTCCTGTTCTATTCAAAGAGAATAATTTGCAAGCTCACTAACAAAAATTAAGTGGCAGAGCACACTGACTTTTCAAAGATTCAGATGCTATGCTGTATTAACCAAATAAAATGTTTAAAAAATAGATAAAAATGAAAGAATTACCTCATTCATTGGTTGAATTGCCATGAAATGATCCAATTCTACTGATTTTTCTATTCTCCTGAACAGACTTCCTATTGGGATTTCCTATTTGCTATAGGCTAGACCTGATGAACAGAAGCTTTCAAAGAGATTACAGCTGACAAGACCTTGGAGAGAGGCTCTTCAGGGGTTCAGATTGAACTTGTGTCTCTCTTTTATACCTGGAATAATAGCCCAAAGAAGTCTTTTGATGCTATTGCAGCAGCAATTGCAGCAACAGTATTATCTGCATTGTCCCAGTGGGTAGTAATGCATCAGCCAACCATTACTAGAGAAACAAGAATGATGAAGGAGCTAAGAATGAAAGTGCATGGTAGCAGTTACTCTATTTCACTCTGGGGAGGAAAACACTGCAGCCACCCTTTGCTTTCGATTTTTTTTTATTTAATTTTTATTTATTTATTTTTTTAAATTTCAGAATATCATGGGGTACAAATATTTTGGTTACATGGATCGCTTTTGTATTGCTTCAGTAAAAGTTATGTGTTCCCATCACACAGATAGTATACTTTGTACCTGTTAGGTATATTTTACCCATCCTCTTGTCTCCCTACCCACCTGCATGATTTCCTTGAGTTTTACTTCTATCTGTGCACATGAGTGCTGATTGGCTAGTTCCAATTTAATAGTGAGTACATGTGGTGTTTGTTTTTCTATTTTTGCAATACTTAGGAGAATTGTCTCTAGTTCCACCCAGATTGTTGCAAAAGATTTAATTCATTTATATATGTGGCTGAGTAGTACTTCCTAGTGTATATATACCACATTTTATTAATCCATTTATGTATTGATGGGTACTTGGGTTGATTCTACATATTTGCAATTATGAATTGTGCTGCAATAAACATTCTAGTGCAAGTATCTTTTTGATAAAATGACTTTTTTTTTTTTTCACTCTGGGTAAATACCCAGTAATAGGATTGTTGGATCAAGTGCTAGGTCTACTTTTAGTTCTTTGAGAAATCTCCATACTATTTTCCAGAGAGGTTGCACTAGTTTGCAGTCCCACATATAGTGTGTAAGTGTTCCTTTCTCTTGGCATCCATACCAGTATCTATTGTTTGGGGACTTCTTGATTAAAGCCATCCTCACTGGGGTTAGGTGATATCTCATTGTAGTTTTGATTTGCATTTTCCTGATGATTAGTGATGTTGAGCATTTTTTCATATGTTTATTGGCCATTAGTCTATCTTCTTTTGAAAAGCTGTTGTTTGCATATTTTTCTGACTTTTTAATGGTGTTGTTTGATTTTTTTCTTGTTGATTTGGTTGAGTTCTTTGTACTCTTGATACTAGCCCTTTATCAAATGGATAGTATGCCAATATATTCTATTCTGTAGGTTGTCTATTTGCTCTGTTGATGGTTTTGTTGGCTGTACAGAAGCTTTTTAATGTAATCAAGTACCATTTTTCTTTTTTGTTATTGTTGCTGTTGCTGTGATTACCCTTGGTGTCTTCTTTATAAATCCTATGCCTAGGCCAATATCTAGAATAGTTTTTCTAAAATTTTCTTCTAGAATTCTTATGGTTTCATTTCTTAGATTGAAGTCTGAGATCCATCTTGAATTAATTTTTGTAAGTGGTGAGAGATATGGATCCTGTTTCAATCTTCTACATGTAGCTATCCAATTTTCCCAGCACCATTTCTTGAATAGGGATTCTTTTCCCTAGTGTGTATTGCTGTCTGCTTTGTCAAAGATAAAATGGAAATATGTGGATGGTTTTATATATGGGTTCTCTGTTCTGTTCCATTGTTCTATGTCGCTATTTTGTGCCAATACTATGCTGTTTGGTTACTATAGTCTTGTGGTATAGCTTAAAGTCTGGTAAAGTGGTGCCTCCAGATTTGTTCCTTTTGCTTAACGTTACTTGGGCGATTCAGTCGCTTTTCTCGTTCCAAACAAAGCGTAGAATTATTTTTTCTAGATCTGTGAAAGATGATATTGGTATTTTTATGGGGATTGCATTAAATCCTTAAATTATTTTGGGTAGTATGTACATTTTCACAATGCTGACTCTGACAGTCCATAAGCATGATGTTTTTCCATGTGTTTACAACCTCAGTGATTCATAGTTCTCTTTGTAGAGATCTTTCACCTCCTTGGTAAAATATATCCCTGGGTATTTTATTTTCTTTGTAGCTATCATGAAATGTATTGAGTCCCTGATTTGATTCTCAGCTTGGCTGTTGTTGGTATATAGAAATGCTACTGATTTGTATACATTGATTTTGTAGCCTGAGATTTTGCTGAATTTATCAATTCCAGAAGTCTCTTGGTGGAATCTTTGGGGTTTTCTAGATATAAGATCATATCATCTGCAGAGAGCAATAGTTTTACCTCTTCTTTCTCCATTTGGATACCCTTAATTTCCTTCTCTTGCCTGACTGCTCTGTCTAGGACTTCCAGCACTATGTTGAATAGAAGTGGTGACAGTGAGTATCCTTGTCTGGTTCCAGTTCTGAGTGGGAATGCTTTCATTTTCTCCCCATTCAGTATGATGTTGGCTGTGGGTTTGTCATACATGGCTTTTAATTGAGGTATTTTCCACCTATGCCTATTTTGTTAAGAGTTTTTAACATAAAAGGGTGCTGAATTTTCTGGAATGCTTTTTCTGCATCTATTGAGATGACCATGTGATCTTTGTTTTTGCTTCCCTTTATGCGGTGAATCACATTTATGGATTTACATATGTTGAACTATCCTTGCATCCCTGGAATGAAGCTGACTTGGTTGTGGTGCATTGTTTTTTTGATGTGCTGCTGAATACACTTTGCTAGAATTTTATTGAGAATTTTTGCATCTATATGCATAAGGGATATTGATTTATAGTTTTCATTTTTTATTGTGTCTTTTCCTGGCTTTGGTACCAAGGCGATACTGGCTTTATAAAATGACTTAGGGAGGATTCCTTCCTTCTCATTGTTATGAAATAATTGCTGCAGTATAGGTGCCAATTCTTTGTAGGTCTGTTAAAATTCGGCTATGAAACCATCTGGTTCAAGACATTTTTTTTGTTGGAAGATTTTTCATTTTGCCAAGCATGTCAATGCTAACTTATTGGGATTATTATCTGAATTTTTTTTTTCTAAAATGAATAATACAAAATTTTATTTGTATAGCAAATCTAATATATGTTTACCCATTTGCATGCCCACTTTCAGAAAGTAGTTAATGAAATTGGAAAACTTCATTACTTTTTCAAATACAAAGTTATGTTTTGTTTTCTTTTGTTTTGCTTTTTGCCTTGTCAAAGCAATGTAAATAATGTATATTTATATTTGTTTAAAATTAAGGTGTGTGTAGCCAATTTAATTTGCTAGGTTGAAACTCCTGGAAAATGCTTTAAGTAATATATCCACACAATAATTGTCAATATCTTTGAATCTTTATTGATTTTTAGTATTCATATAACTCATCAGCAATTCATAACTTTGGTTTCTGGAGTTTCTTCATGTTTATTTGTAAAGCCTTGCCTAAACACTTAGCAGTTGAGATAAAGACAATATATAGTTTATAAAGTCAACAAAACTTTGGAAATATGTTACATTAAGAGCATTTGTGGCTTCAAATAAAAGCTAAATATTTTAATTACTCTACATGGAGTTAGGAATCAGCCTAAAACCTTCTTCATCATGTTGTAATGTTTTATGAAGAATTTTATATCCCGTGTGCTATGTTGTGATATCCTTCTGATATCAATCTGGATATAAAACAGTTCATGAATTTAGAGTGTGCCACAATATACTACCTAGATGACATCTCATAAAACTCCTTCTGTGTCAGAAGGATAAGTCAGTTCTAGTTTATTACACATTTACTAGTGATACCAAAATATATTGCATAATGCATATCTTTGCTCTATAGTTTTTAGAACTTCATTACATATAGTTTAGCAATATATCATATAATTTTCATGAAATGGTTTCTGAGTGCTTTAGTAAATGTACACTGGTAACTAGGAACTTGAGAATTGTTATATACTTTTTTTCTGTATATGTAACAATGTATCCAACATTGCAGAACCTCTAGTAGACTCTTAAATATTTATGCATCATTGAAATGAATTAAAGAATAATGCATGGCTTAAAATCACAGCCCACATTATTCATTAAATAAAAGTGAAGGACAAATGGTTGTAAATATTAGTTTTTGTGTTTTTTAAAAATTTAATTATATTACAATGGAAAGATCCATCAAATCAAACTATTTTGGCAATGATATGTAAGAAGTTAAAAACTGAAAAGTCCTCAAATTATTGAATAAATATAGAGAATACACTGCAAATTAGCATATTGCAGATTTTTAATATGTATATTATGTAACATCCCTATTGGAATCTGGGGAGCTCCATATTATTATGTCACTGGCTGAGTAAATTGAGTTGTACAGAACAGAAAACATATCAAAATAACTTAATAAAAAGCAGAATTCACTGCAAGAAATACTAGAGTATTGTGGAAGTGAAAGAGCTATGCTTCAAAGTGTAGCAAGAAGGGCACCTTAGGTGCACCTCAAGTATTTTCTTGTTGCAATACTGGAGAACAATACTAACCTGTATATTTTAATTAAAACTCCAGGAAGATGATTCAAATTTGTCATGTGAAAATACAGTGCACTCAAAAAAGTGTTCAGGGCTCTTGATAATCCACTAGATGTAAAAATAATCAAATACTTCTGTTTCACTTACAACTACTACCCTTCGGGGATTAATGTACATACGTTTCTAAAAGGAAGTATCAGGCATTGTTAATTTCAGAACCAAACTCCATTATGTGGTGAAGGTATTACTACTTGTTTTATAGAATCATGTGATTTCTCTCTGTATGGCATTTTGTAGATTGTGTGTTAGTAACCAGAAACATATTTGGAAAAACAACTGTGGTGTAAACAAGCAAACAAACATGCTGAGATATTACCTTGCATGATGTAGTAGTTTAGAATATTTTTCTAAATAACTAATATTGAGGAAACTAAATTTTACATTTATTGTGAACTAAAATATTTCCTGAATAAAGAATGAATTACTGCTTGTCAAAGGCATGAAGAAATAACCATTAGTGTAAGCTACTAGTATAAAATACTGCTACTATATCTACTAGTAAAATATAATGACAAAGACTGTTCAATTGCGATTAGTGTAATAGATTAGTTATACTTGGAGATACCTGTACATTAGTTCAGAATGATTAATGGCAAAATAGGTTTTAGAGAGAAGCATGCTTATTTGTTGATAAGGATGAAAGGTAGATATTTCATAAGAACCATTCACATTAACAAGAATATGCTAGAGAATTTATTAGAATGGAGACAAGACTGACTCAAAATAGTTTATATTACCTGGAATCAACTGATATTGATTATTTTTAAGACCAAGAAGCCAAATTCATGCAAGAAGTATTTTTGTTCAAACTCCCATTTAACTATGAATGTATTCATTTAAATACATCTTATATTTTCCTAGAATTTCATATGAAGAGTCTAAGAGTATAATAAATGATGTGCCAATTGTTACATAACTAAAAGTAGTAGAGATGACTTCAAAACACATGTCTTCCAGCTATAAGTCATTATTCTTTCTATAAAAAAACATGATCCAGTATAAAACAAAAATGCTTATGTTTTCTTTGGAAAGAAATCAGGTTAATATTTCTTATAATCACATAAATGTTGAATATAAAAGATAATAGCAAAGTAGTAACTAGTATTCACAAACTTCATTCTCACCAAAGTTCAGAATTATTGGAGAGTTATTCTTTATTTTCAGTCAGAAGAGAAAGAAGCTACATGTTTTAAAAGGGTTTTTGGCAAAGATGTACTTTACATACAATCACAGTTAATGTTAATTGTAATCTCATGAGATAGCTATTTTTTTCTATTTTCTAGATAAGAAAATGAGTCACATGGAGTTACTTGCACATGAAAAAGTAGAAGAATTTTGATTCAAGACTAAGCTTGTTTTATTGCAAAACCAAAGCTTTTGTAATTATTCTACATTATTAATAACTACTAATTATATAACTTAGTAAACATAACATCAACTTTTGATGGTCTGAAAATAATTATTTATATAAATGAAATTTAGATTGTCTTCTCCTTTAGATTGTAATACTTCTGAATTTTTCAAATACTTCTATGTAGACATCAATAACCAAATGTAAATTGTGCTACAATGTGCTAACAATGGTTTGATCATGGAATAAGCAGGAAAGAAGCATAAGAATTCTGCCTCCCATATTCAGATATAAATGAAAAGAGAAGGCCCAATCCCAGTTGCATTAGCGTCACTGCTCGATCTACTCTGTACTAAATAAATTACATACACTTTATTATTCCTTCCTCTAAATTCACAGGTAGGATTTCAAGTGTCCTTTAGGATAGTAAATGGCTGTAATGTTGTTCCTTACTCAAAGCAATCATTTCTAAGTCACTTCTCCAATGACTTGAAAAAAGTATTACATTACATTGAGATTTTCAGTTTTAAGGACCATGTCTGCAGAGTAAAGTGGCTGTTCACTTAAGTTCAACAAAGACTTGTCTACAGATGCCTGAGTGTAAACTAGCACATCATGATGAATATGTTATTGTTTCTTATAACATTTATTACAGGTAACCCTTAAACTTATGTTGCTGGATCTGTATTTTAACAATGTCAAGAAGCACAAAGATACCAATCACTTAAGGTTCTCCAATGTAATGCTATTTGTAAATTGAACAATGCACAACTTGAGAAGGAAATCCTTTTGTTATTGTAGATGTTAAGAGGTTCAGCAACTACTCTCATGGCTAGGTGTGCACAATTACATTGTTTTTTAAGGACAGACCTCTACTCTTAACCATTTCAAGTGTATATTGTGCTGGAATCTGTTGTTGAATAGTTATGCTTGTATGAATATGAAATTTAATACAAATTCAGGTTGAGCAAATCCCAGATTATGTTGTGCCATTTCCTTTGAAATTGTGAATATTATAAAAATTCTCTTAACTAGCTTCTCTAACTGGTTATATTTTATCAACAGATATTAAACATCATCAAATAATTAATTTCCTGATACGTCTATGAAAGTATGCATAGAAATATACTTTCTGAGGAATTTTCATTATTAATTTATCTGTCTCTAAAATATATCTACAATCACTTAGAAGGAATGGATGAATAGAAAAACAAGTAATAATGGTTTAATAAATGAATAAAAGAATGAACTGTAGGGCATAATTGATTTATATTAGACATTCTTCATGAAATGCATTTCTACATAGCTCTCGTAATGTGTCAATAAACGTTATTACTGGGAACCTTACCTTAAAAAGATTAAATTACAAATTGCATATTCATATATACTAAGTTTACTATACTAAAGGAAACTGCCAATTGTCCCAATGTTCTTGATTGATAATCAGAAATGGTTTCAATGGGCATTTCAATGTATTATGCATGTTCTTTCCCTTTTCAGAATGGCTACAAATATTCAGCATTCAATTATAAAACTCTTAGATGATATTATCAATTATATACCAAGTATTTTCAATACATACATCAAATTCATTTCTTCAAGAAAACAGATTTGCATTAAACTCAAATGAGTTTAGGAAATAAATGCAAAAAAAAATCACCATAAAAATCTCATTATCTTTAAACAAATTATTGGATTATGGTGTTAATCTAAATATAAAAAAGTTAAAAGAGTAAAGTTTAGCTAAAGTTGATAGTTTAAACAGAATGATATAATTTAAAAAATTTTTATCAGTCAACACATAATGGATTCTAATAGGGTTATTATCTCTACACAGGCTTAAAGTTTTCAATCAGGGGGAAAATTGAAATACTGTTTATTCCAACTGCATAGACATAGCCATCCTAGTTTTTACCAGATGCATGAACTTAGAAAGCCTTCTTCACTTTTCTAACCTCCAATTCCTTTTTCATGTGTAATTGGGCATAATACTCACCTTAAAAAATAAGGATTAAATTTAATAATGTGTGTAAAGTACCTAGAATAAAGCCCGGGATAGCGTAGGCTCTCATTAAGTGTTAATAACTATGGAAATAGACTAAAATGATTTGCTGACTAATTGGGATCATAGGCCATTTACCATCAAAAATACATTTGAGCTGATTTTCCACAGCATACCAAAAGATTCATTGTGAGCAGTATAAATAAAATGTTCAAGAGGTGATTTATCTACAAGAGAATCATTAAAATTATCTTTTGGAAAACCACATTGTGTTGATTTTTTGTATATAAAAGCTACAGATGACTCATGGGAAATATAAAAAAAAGGAAATAATAATTTTAATTCAGCCACAAATGCTGAACTAAGATCTCAGGTACCTCTGGTCCTATAATGGAATGACCCCTATGACACATACGGTAAAATTATAGGTCTTATTGGACAGTAGATTGTCATTCTTTCGTACTTAGGCCAATCTGGCATGTGGATAGGTAAGTTTTCTCCTAGAGCTTAACATCTCCTAGGTAAATATCAGTCACCTGGAAAAGATGTTTGTTCTCAAACAGGAAACTAGATCTAGGAAAGCAGGCTTAGGAAGAGGTAGTAGATTCATGGGCCAACAGTTTAACAAAGGATATATGGTTATTACAGTCACATAGTGAAATTAGAACAGGAAAAAACTTGTAAAGCAAGAAACCCATGTTATTTTCCTTGTGTATTTAGATTTTGATGTTCCTCTTTTATTCTGGTAGAGTTCTCTTCAAGAATTCCATCCACACTTCCAGCAGCTATGCTACAACACAAATAGGGAAGAAACACCCAGGTTTGGGGAATACATCCTAGAAGGTAAGTATACCACTGACTAGCATGAGTGTGGCAGCAATAAGTTACTCAAAAAAATTCATACCCCAAGAGACAAGTTTAATTTCTGTGAGATATAACTACGTCAGTTGCCATGGAATTCTGAACTCATTTGGAAGCTTTAGAAACTTAAAGTTTATTTTTATTATTGTTGAATTAACCACTTGTAGACTAAAACAACAAAAAATGTCTTGCTAATTTATATACTATGTTAATTTATATTGTTATGTTAATAAATACAAAAAGTACAGCATATTCCAATAAGAGATATATTATTAATACCATTGAAGTACAATGACCATGTTAGAAATTCTGCTAAATCTCTAAGCTGCTCCTGGATAAGATGGCATTTTAAGTTTATTATACAGAAATCATAATTTCTTCAAATTTGGTCCAAAGCAAGCTTAACAAAACAAAGTGGTTCACAAGTCATAAGTTGAACTGTAAGTCTGTTTGCAGTTGAGTTTCTAGTTTTCTGATCAGGTTTACAGATCTGAATGAAACATCATTACACCTAATGTCATCACTCTTCTCTTAAAAATATTTATTTAAACATATTTTTACTGTTTTCCAGCTTCTAGCAAAATCATAATGGTAATTTAAAAGTGATTCCATCATGAAAACAAATCAATTTATAAAGTATAAGATGGGGAAATTAAAAATCATGAGCAACATCTTCAATAAAACCAGGTAACAAATTGTCTGCACTGCACCCTAGGTATGTTTGGTAGGACAAATTACTAACAACAGTAAGTTCCTTGCAAGATTGACACATTAATAAATAAAAATTTATCTTAATTGTTAAAAAAGCATATCAGTAGAATTTTTTGCTTAATATCTAAATAAAGTTTTTGTTTAATATCTAACTACATGAATTGTGTTTTATAAATCATTCTAATAGATAAGTAATGCAAAGAAACATCTCATGTAAATATCATGATTTATGTTCACTAAAATAGTCAGAAAATGCATAGCTAAAAACACACGAGACTATGCAATGTCATCCTTGCTCAGGTCTAAGAGTTCTAGTATAGTACCATCCTCTAAGTGGGTAAGGTACTGACTTGAGAAAAACTGCTCAGAGTATTGTTCAAATTAATCAGGGTGCAAACACTGGGAATGGAGGAAATGAGTTGTAGCATCTAGAAATAAGGGGTCTAAAGGACTCTGATTACCGCTGTATGGAAATACCTATATGCAGAGCACTAAAATTCCTAGTATTTTTGAAACAAAGGAGAAGAAAATATCCTCAAGATGTAAAGATACAAAAACCGGCATGACACAAGAATCTTCCCCTAAAAGATAACACAGTCTGGGAGTGGTGGCTCACGCCTGTACTCCTAGCACTCTGGAAGGCTGTGGTGAGAGGATCTCTTGACCTCAGGAGTTGGAGACCAACCTGAGCAAGAGGGAGACAGTCTTTACTAAAAATAGAAAAAATTAGCCAGGTGTCGTTGTGTGTGCCTATAGTCTGAGCCGCTTGGGAGGCTGAAGCAGGAGGATTGACTGAGCCCAGGAGTTTGAGGTTGCAGTGAGCTAGGCTGATAGGCTTATGCCAAAACACTCTAGCCTGGGTGACAGAGCAAGACTCTGTCTCAAAAAAAAAAAAAAAAAAAAAAAGAAAGAAAGAAAGATAAGGCAGTTACGAGTCACTTAAAGATAGGGATATTTTCTAGGAAATGTGTCTTTAGGTGACATTATTTTTGTACAAACATTACAGCATATACTTATACAGAACTAGATGGCATTGGCCGGGCGCGGTGGCTCACGCCTGTAATCCTAGCACTCTGGGAGGCCGAGGCAGGTGGATCGCTCAAGGTCAGGAGTTCGAAACCAGCCTGAACAAGAGCGAGACCCCGTCTCTACTAAAAATAGAAAGAAATTAATTGGACAACTAAAAATATATAGAAAAAATTAGCCGGGCATGGTGGCACATGCCTGTAGTCCCAGCTACTCGGGAGGCTGAGGCAGAAGGATTGCTTGAGCCCAGG